>JBCEWB010113132.1:0-11749 GCA_039654565.1 Peronia peronii
GAAAAATCGGAAGGACAGGAATTTGTGGGGGAAAATCGGAATATTCCGATAAAATCGGAATAAATGGCAGGTCTGCTTTTGCCCTGAAACTGGAAGACATTATCAACATTACACCCCCCCCGCCCCCTCCCCCTTTTCCCTATCCTCCACTCTCTTTCAACTGCTCTCTTAGCTCAATCCAGCAACACCAATTTGATCTTTGTACTGTTCTCTGTTTGACTACGGCACTCATATCATCGTTTTATATTCCTATTGCCCAATAACTCTTTTCACATGAGTGAGTTAAATCTTGACCAATGGTCGAGCTAGGCACCAGGCAGATCGTTTCTTGCAGGATTATGCCATTCTCAACAACGGCACCATTAAACTCCCATGAAAGAGAGAGAATTTTTGCTTCTCCTATTCCAAACCCGTAGACATGAAGAAAATGAGAAAAACATATTTAAAAATTGACAGAGTAGTCAAAAACATCGACGACAAAAGCAATTTTTCTCCATTGTTATAGCTCTACAGCATAACTGGAGGGATTTAGCGAAGTGCCATTTTTGCAAGTGGCTATCGACAAAATGATCATCGTGCAAACATGAATGCAAATAAAAGTGCTGACAACAGAGTTTTGTTTCGTCGCAACAGTTTGATATGTGTGAAGTTGGCGCCTCTATAGGGGGCCCATATTTAACACACGGCCACAGACATTGGCACTCACCTGTTTCTCTGTTTCTCTGCCCTTGATGGCGGCGGGGGCAATAATGCGGTCACAGTAACTTCCCTCCAACAGGGCCACGCCAGACGGACGAGTGGACGACTCGTTTTCATAGTAGAATAGCACGTTCTGGTACAGGACAAAGTACCTCTGCTGCCACTTGCCCATGTCGGTGCTCCGCTTGTACAAGTATCCACACATAGTGTTCTCCACTCTGGCCTTTTGAGCCAGATACAACAGGTGACTCTCGCTGATCCGGATGTTCTTTTGCATGATGGTGGGCGGCGCCGTTGCTGCGACTCTGTGCCAGCATGCGTGGGTGAGCAAGTGCAAGGAACGGTAATTGACAGGGATGACAAAGATCACACAAAGAATTTTTCAAGAGCACTATCAACTGTGATCCAGGTGTAATAAAGATCTATTCAATGTTTTTGTAGGCACCATGGTTGAATGTATTCATAGAGAAATAAGGTGCTACAAGATGATGGTGTTAAAAGCCATGGTCGTGACTCTCCATGAATGGAATTCATGGGTTCGGCCGGAAAAGTTCTAACCTCTCGTGCAGGCTGTCTAATTCTCTGGACAAAGAAGAAACAAAAACTGTTGGAACCTGATGACATGATTTATCAGAATAACGCATTTTTTAAAAAATTCAACATTCTGCACTTTGCCATGAAATGAAACTATTTTGGATTACACTTGCCCAGACAAGAACAAGCATAGCTTTCTCTCATTTGATATAGTGTAACTATACCTATCTTATGGAAGAAGAGTAGTTTTCCAAATTTCTTTGAAGTTGTCTGGGTCACATCTGACATCCATGAATAAGATGTGTCGCTTAATATATCAGATGGAATCAAAATGATATTCGATCTGAAGAGCATGTCCACGAAATTTCTGATATTATTTTAGAACCCCTATGATACAAAGTGGTAATAACTTATTCGTAATTATAGTTTTTCGGTATAGAAACAGGTAAAGAAACTCACTGTCATGATGCTGTTCGGATGGACAAAAGTGTTAGGTTCACTTCAGTTGTGTAAGTAGACAAAGTTCTTTCGTGACTGTATAATGTTATGTGACGCTAGATACGTAGATCTAATTTTGGGCTGAAATGCCACTGCTAGGATGCTATCATCGCACATAGCAAGTATCAAAAGAATATTGCGTTGTCTTTCTTTCCATGAATTATATGGATGTATCCAATATCATACTAGTTTGAAAGAATGAAGATGGATGGATCTCACGCCATCACCTGACACTACAGTACTTAACACATACACAGATGTGTGTGAATCATGACACAAGAAATGTGATCAAAGCTTTGTTTCATTTTTTTTTCGCTGAAAATGCCCAAGTTCACGTCAGTTATCTTTGAAATAGAAAATGATAAAAATGTAATATAATTTAATCAATAAGCAGAAATGTTGCGTCAGTTTAGAACACAGTCGTAATAAAAACTTAGCAGTAAATGTCCCAGAACAGTAGTTCTCTCTTAAAATGAAAAGCAAACTAAATTTTTAAATACATTCGTCTTTCACCCAATACGTCGAAAGGATAAGGACTCAGTTTTCATATTTTAATGTTTAAACAGTAATATTTTAAAATAATTTTGCGTTTACGAAGATTGTTAAATTACTTGGTTATAGCTTGGCGCCTGCCTAATCAATTTCAGCCATATCCATAATACCGTAGTTCCAGAAAATCAAGCCCAATCTACTCACCTTCTGTGCGAGTTGACAGGTCCAATTGGCATGCCGCGATAGTAATGATCTTTGAATCCTGGAGAGAGCACTGCTCAGATGGTCACACCTTTCCGTAGGTCCATTGTTGTACCTGGCAACAGAGATCAGACCATTAGCAAATGATTTACTATTGCGCTATAGCGGTGAGTTATTGCCTGTCCAGACTATTCACCTCGCGAACCAAAACAGTAATAACGAGGAGAGAGAGAGTCAATAAAATGAGTGACAAGGAGAACGTTTTGCGATAATCCTATGTCATTTACTGGTTTTTATGACTTTGCTGAGAGTCTCATGGGATACAAGTGGCGCTGTTAGAAAGCCGCTTTCTCGTAAATCATTCAAAGCTACTTTCTTAAATCATGGAAAACTACGTTATCTTTAATTCTTTACTTAGATCTCTGGAGATCATCCTACTACTACCACTTCTGAATTCTATTAGTCGGAGAAAATTGATTTACATTTTGATGGACAAAAGTCTCACAGAACACATACTCAAAGATCAGTTTGGCGCTAATACTATTCAAGACAATAATAGTTTATATGTATATATGAAACAAAGCAAATACAGGGAGGAAAAAAAGCTTCAGAGTAAATACAGAAAGTCCAAGGCACCAGCAGAGCTATAATAGTCACTCACAGAGAATCCGGCTAAGCCCGGGATAATATTATCACTTCCTTTGCTGCACAGGAATAGCAACTTCATATAAATATTACTCCACAGCAGATTCACATCGCCACAATGAAGGAGATGCTGGCAAGACCAAATGGGCAGAGCATCACAAAGGCACGAGGCCTAGCCCAGCCACGCAACTCACGATCTACTTGGTTACTGCCGCTCTCTGCTCGCGTCGCCTCCTGCTCCTCGGCAAATTCCGTGGCATTAGGAACAGATTATGCACTTTTCACAGGAGGGGGGAGGGGGCGGGAGAAAAAGGGTTGGTAGTACCACAAAACCGTCGGCGGCGAAGCCACCAGCAGCGGCAGTAGCAGCAGTAGCCCAATAATCTATTGAGTAGGTCTTGTGAGAAGACAACTCGCGCCAAAATTCGATACTTCACTTGTTTTCCGCTGCTGCTCCGTTTGTCGACAGCTTCATTATCATTATTATTACTATCATTATTATTATTTTTGTCAACACTGTCTCGGTAATCAGTCATGATAGCTTGCAACTGTCTTCCTCATCAGAAACGAGGGCTTGATATCTTTAATCTTTTCTGAAAGGAACAAATTTAGCAAGTTGATTGAACATATTTGTCGTGGAAGAATCTTGTTTCATGCTATGAAAAAGATCAAAGATCTGCCAGCTTAACCTGTCAGCTTGACAAACGAGATAGAGACCACTGAGCATTTTAAATAGAAGTTCTCTTTACCAGCATACAGCCAAGCAACCTATTAACTAACCAACTAAGCAGCCAACTAAACAAATAAATTAGAACCGTTTATGAAAGAGGTTACCAAAACCAACCAACCTAAGTTTTTATCTCTAACGTATTTTGCCATCAACTAGCTATGAGAAAAGACATAATCGGGTAGCCCCAGTAAATAATGATCAGAAAACGGCAAAAAGAACAGTTGGTTCTATAAAGAACAATTAAATTCCGAATAATGCAGGCTATCGCCGATCCTAGTGAGCTTGTCAGTTGCTCTACAAAGGGGAGACACAATTAGGTTGCCACACAGGCTTAGATAATCGAGACTCAGGCGTCTACGGCTTTTTATTATTATTATTTTTTAAACCTCTACTGACTATTCTTTTCACTGAAAATGTGCATGTGTTCTCTGTTTATTTCTTGAATTAACCTTGCGATATATTTATAGCACATTGCCTGCAAATCATGACGTTGTTCCGTTCTCATATCTATATAGCGTTCGTATTTTCGCCTTGTATCGGTGATTTTTTATTCAATTCTGTCGTCCAGTAATCATTTATTTCCTGCTGACTTTTTGTAAAGAAGAAAAGATTGAGAGAACAATATTAAAGAAGAAAGGATGAAGGAGTAGAGAAAAGAACAGAAAGAGAGAGACGAGAGAAAGACAGAAATACTGACGGAAAAAAGACAGAAACACAGAAAGAACGAAAAAAGAAAAGACAGAAAGAAACACGACAGAAAAAAGACACAAACAGAAAGAAAGAGAGAGAAAACGAAAGACAGAATGAAAGAGAGAAAGAAAAGGAATAAATCACAAAGAAAAACAGAGAGAAAGAAAGGAATAAAGAAAGAAAAAGAAAGAAAGAAAGAAAGAAAAGAAAGAAAGAAAGAGTCGCAGCAGTGAGTCGCCCGCAGTGCAAAGCCAGTGAATAATATTCATTTGCCTCTAACATAATTATAGAACATGTAAAAATCATAGTCTCGGCGTAGAGTGCTCATTTCATTATCATGTTGTTTGTCCATCCATAGATACAAACAACACGGCCGATTGTTCATGAATGAATGCATGAAATCCTGAGGGCATCTATACCAACACACGCCAGTTTGATCTCCAGATATCTTCCTTTCCATCTGCGACATCGAGGTTGCACATAATTATGATAATGTTGCGAGCTGTCGGGTGAGCCAAAGTGGAGGTGAGGGAATAGACAATCGAACCTGTGGCGCCTCCGCGCCATGCCCAGGTCGAGAAGTGATACCACTGGTGACGTCCTCGTGCAGGACGAAAGCAAACAATGTATAATTGCCGGTGCCAGAATCCATTATATATTGACCTAAACCAGCCAAGCTCCGGTTATTTCTGCATGTCTGTAGCTTCCCCTGCCTTGCATGCCTGCTCGTTCAATTACCCTCTCAATCTCTTTCCAACACCAACTTATTTCTCAACTCTAGTATGCGTTTTGTTTGTTTGCTTGTTTGTTTGTTTTTTTTTGCTTTGCCACTTTGTTGACGATTTTTATAGTTATAGTGATTTCAAACTATAGTCTTAACCGTAATTGTTGTCAAACACGTCTTTATTTTTCCCTCAAAGGAGAAAAAGAATGTCGCCAGAGTGACAAATGCACGAATCTAGGGATATATCATTCAAAATAAATAAATAAAATAACTTGCATTGTCGTTGTTTTTTTTTCTCCAAATATTCATGCCCATTGGAGATATGAAAAGCAAAATGTCTGTCTGGATCTTTGTTGCTCTGATCGCCGTTTTATATAGGTATAGTCACTTCCTCACCGTCAACCAGCTACATAAAATGTGAAGGACAAAGAGATTCACCCTATAGATTAAGTTAAGGCTATTCATCTGACATGCGAAATCAATATCACTGTGCGGAATTATCGACTTAAGTTCGGTTGCTTACGGAAGAGCCCAGAATGTGATGGTCAGAGGAAAAATAAATAACAAAGAGCTGCCAGAAAGGACCAACAAAATGGTCATCTTATATGTCAGCTTACTGTCATTCTTTTGTTTATGATAGTTTTCTGCTTGCTAGGTCTTGACATTCAAAGGCTGACATCATGTTTTTCTCATTCGGTTAAATCGCTATACACTCCATTATGATTGCTGTTAAATATCCTCTCTTTAGAGGTAAAGATACTATGCTATTCAAGGAAGGAAAGAGACACGACAGTGCAGTTTAAAACATGAATCAGAAAGTACAGAGGAGAAGAATGAACTTGTTATGGTGATTTGAACGCATTCATATTGCATTAAACGATGTAGCTGTAGAGGAGGAGAGTGTCAGAAAGAAATAGGACTAGATATAGTCATCACTGAAAAAGTCGGCTAAAAGCGGGATGAAAAATGCAAGATACATGAATGATTCTGAGGAGAAACAGTTAGTCATGGAAAGGAATAGCGAAATTTTCTCAAGACTGGATTGCACAAAAATGTTTCGTCTGTAGCTTTTCGTCTGAGCAATAATAGCACTTGTAACAGTTTCTTTGGGATCTTTTCTGAAGACGTTGTGGTCTGTTAAGGAAATAGAAAAAGAAATATGTTACCATGCCTTAGTATTGGTGATACTATAAATCGTTTTGTTGGGTCTCTTACCATATTTCCTGATATAATAACAGTTGCTTTCGTGTCCTCTCTTTGTGAATTATGGTATGCGATGACCAATAGACATGAACAGTCTACTGTTTTGTCTATTGTTTCATCTTAACAATGTCTGTAATATTTTGTTGGACCTGATATTATGTTCCCATGAAGACAACAACACAAAGTGAGCTAACTTTCCTTAGTGACACATTGAGATATCTTTGAATGGAACGCTGTCCACCATCATCTTGTTTGGGAGAGGTAACACGATCAGACCCTAAACCACCCACTGACTCAAAAAGCAAAATTCAAAGCTAATCAGACTACTACTCCATATGCAATAACACAAGTTGGTTATCATAGAATTGAGAGACAAAAATAACACAGCATCAAAGAGAGATCGTAAGGGAACAGCAGTTTTGCTAGAAGGTGCATGGTAGAACTGACATATGCAAAGATTTTAAATAACAGATCATGGGATGGGACAACGACTGTTGTGCTGCCGTTGAAACTATTCAATCAACAGGCAATATCAGCTACAGACATAAAAATAGTAAATCCAGTCAGTTTCCTGGTTTTCCCTGACTGGTTCATTAAAAATGAAACTAACATTACGATCTAATTCATATTATACTGTTTAAGGGAGTCATTTATTTAGCCTTACTCCTTCACCACACAGGAGATGTACTGAGCAAAATACTGCTTACGAAAACAGAGGTTCCTTCACATTTTTCTCTCTGAAAATGGACATGAATTTTTGCATGACTTCTTATATCTCACCCAGTCTTATCTGAATATACCATAACTTAATGAGACAAGATGCAAAGCAGTACTAGAATCTTATTATTTGGGATGTTGATTACTTGAGTCAGTGACTGAATGTTCATGCCTCGGGCTTCAACGTAGTTAATTATTATATCAATTCAGGGATCAGTTAGGCTGAAATATTTAAAAATTTCAAAATTGTGTACAAAAGACTATGAAGCAATAAGTCTTAGCTACAGAATCATGATGAAAGACCTATCAAAATCGTACACGAGAGCACGTGTAATAAATTAATAGTTATATATTCAGCCAAATGGATCCTTGAAAATTCACCAGATCAGGCAGAATATTTGATATCTTTAAGATAGGTCAGTGATATTACTTTTACAAAAAGAGAGAAAAGCACTGTAGTCTCGAGACATCCTAGAATGAAATCTTGGGATATATATAAGCCCAGTTCAAAGGTACAATGTACGACTGTCAACGTGCAGTCAAAGTCATTGCGTTCATGGACAATGTCCCTTATACGGAGATGGGAGTGGATAAAGTGCATATAACGCAAACAGAGGTAGTTAGTTGATAATCTCATGGTTTCATCTCTGCTACTGAGACGATTCTAACCAAAGGCCCAATGAGCAAAAATAATTCACTGCTCAGAATATACATTCATTACTAATGGACATGTAGTCAATGGCAGTATGAAATTTAAGGTTAATGAAATGGAGGCATTACCCTCTTCTAGGATTTCAATTCCACTACACATGTCTTAGCTAGTTTCTAGACTTTCGCCTACGGATTTTGCTTGAACAGATGAAATTCACTCCGGACACCTTCTGTGCCGGTAATCATTAAAACTATAACTTTCTCCACTGAACTATGAAAACATAGTTACGTTTTACGTTTTCTTATAGAACTATACAACAAAGGAGTGGATACACCTGCTGATTTGTGGCCTGATTTGTAAAGAGAACATAGAACATGAAACAAATACGAAAGAATCCAGTCTTTGCCAGACCGCAGTTACCTATCTCCAAGCGGGATTAGTTTCGACACTCAATATTGTTCTGTTTTGTGGCACAGCTTTTTTTAAAACTGTTTTTCTTTCCTTCTAGACGTTAGTAAAATCAATAATAGCACATGTTATTTTCTGCCAGCCATTGTTTTGTTCCAACCTTCTGCTGAAAAAAAAAAGTGAATAAGTTCACATCATCACAGCCTTTAAAGATCAAGAAGCAGCAAGAAGCAAACTGTCATGATCAAAGGAATGACGTCAGCTTGACATGAGATGGCATTCACATTTCTTGGAGAATCGTTGTGAATATGTTACAATAACATCAGCCAAGTATTTGACGGTTGAAAGATAAACGGCACGGCTTGCTAGACAATGTTTCACACACACCAAAAAATTTGGTCACCGTGGCATTAAGCACAATAGATGTTTTGTTGTGTGATTTTTCCCTCTTTAACAGTGAACTATGTTGAGTATTGCACATGCTCTCACAGGCCCAAAGCAACTTTGAAAAAGTGTAACACTAACTTTAAGCAAAGTTCAATAGCAACAACCTTTTAAAATGAGACGATTCTATTGAAAGAATATTTAACAGTAGTAAATGTCTGCACTCTATAGTCTTTTTTTAAAATAAACTATTCCTTTTTTTTTTTCATCTCGTCTTATTGAATTGTACAAGCGGTATATGTGCAACAATACATTGGAGAGGTTTCATGTATATTTGGATATGGGGGGGGGGGGGGGGGGGAGGGCAGGGCCGAACGGGGTTCTCTAAACAAAAGCAGATGGAGGGGAGGGTTGTTCCTCTAAACAAACTCAGAGGGAAGGGAGAGGTGTTCCCCACTCAAAAAAAAAAAAAGATATATTTTCAGATATGATTCGGCAAAAATCATGAGATCAGCCATTTAATGATAATATAAAGATACATTTTATTTGTCCTGAAAAAGAACTCATTTTTTCCAAAGTAGTCAATAAGCCATAATGATTATATGTCACTGCATCCCTGCATATCAAATAATGGACATTTCCACTAGTGCGCTTGACTCAGTGACCTTGTCAGTTGAAACAGATAACCCCCTGGCTCGGGTTTGAGAGCATGCTGTATCCTTGACAATGCACGAGCATACTTCCATTAAACAGGTCAGGTGCGACTCGAATCAATATGAAACAGTCACTCAAACACAACCTGCAGCAGACACGCACAGACTTTCAGAGATATACAGTGTATGAATTCAACGATAGCATTATAATCATATATCCCTATGGAAGGACTGATTTTCCACCGTTTGCTCCTGCATCGTTACAGTTTGGCCCGTGTCTATATCAGTGAGTAATTAAGCAGACACAAGACCGTTGTATCATCAATGAATTAAAAACAACCAAAGCCACCAGAGAGTCTGAAGTTCCATTTTACGACAATTCTTAATTCATGCCAAGATAGAAATCAAATAACCGTCTTCAGAACTATTGTTTCCGAAAACGTAGCTGAAATTTCATCAAAATGAATTTTAGGAGAGAGAAAATAAAATTAGTGTAAACTGCCCCCTTATTCTGACGCTTTTCATGAATTTTTCTTATTCAAGCGAGGTTTTCTAACTACCTTCACCTTTTTAGACTTTAATGTCATTTAAAAATCACATGATTTTGTTCAACTGCCATCACGTGTCACAAGAATATTACAGTATCGGTTTCAGTTCTTGATGATTGCACAAAAACACTGCAACCTCTTCAAGATAAGACGAGATAAAACGAGGAAAAACTTTACTTGTGCGTAAAAAGAAATTTCTTTCACAGCTGATGAAACATGATATTAAATAAGATACATCTACATAAAGTGTAACATTTTATGCAGGCACGTAGATTGAAATATCGTGATTAGTATCAGAAGAAGCCAATTCAAAGATACCACGATGCATGTGATCAAGCATAACAAAACAATCCGGAATAACAAACAAACTCAAGTTGATGGTGATAAAGCTGAAGGATCTAGCGATGAAATAAAGATTTCACAAAACTGCTGCATTACAGTCCGCGTTTCTTGTCAAAGAGCTCGTAGGCACAACGCACACCTGGTCTTCTTGTGTGTAATGTCCAAGTTTGCCAAAGTGCATCATCTCGTTGCTCTTTTCTCTCACTATATTCAAATAGTTATAACTCTGCACAATATTAAAAGACAACCTATTGCACCAATTCGTTCTCCAAAAGCTACTTGGGAGAGGGTGGGAATGGTGGTGAAGCTGTGTCTTAAAAAAGAGATCTCTATTTTTTTTAAACCAAAATATTCATGGAAAAGGTGTTTTCTCGGAATTAGAATAGAGGTGAAACTCCTTTTCTTTCAGTCCCGCAGTTTGAAGTCTTCAAGCAAAACAGTGCTGGTACACGTAGGTCAGAGAGAGTAGAGAGAAAGAGGGCTATCCCCAAAAACTGATCATACTGAAGAGCATCCATTGTACAAGATAAATTACTAGTTTATCAGTCAGCATTCTTGATACAGTTGACATGGTCCTACGACAACTGACAACATTACTATCAGAGATGATCAAGATTCTGACATCAAAAGCTTTGTTCTTGTTGACTTCGTTGGTTAGCCCTAGTCTATATTTTATTTTATAATATTTAGATATTATTTTCCAATATTTCCCAGTATGTCACAGTCTGTCACGAATACTTCAGCAAGGGAAAACATTTTGCAAGATGATAAACATCTGCACTGAAAAATAATGAACTTTGGTTGCCTGACTGTCTCTCGAGGGAAAGAAAGAAAAAAAGAGGGAGAAATTCTGGATGCATTATTGATAAGCCAGAAAACAATACTTCAGGAGGAATACAAAGTGCGGTATTCTTCTTGTTCCTCTCTCCTTTTAACAAGCAGAACGTTTCCTTTTTGTTAATGCTTTGGCTTCAGTCATATTATAGTGATGAGATAGTTCTATTCGCTAATTTTTGCTTCCTCCCCACCACACTCTTTCACTCTGCTGTCGATCCGAGCTACGAATATCGGTGAGCTCATTTTCTGCAGTTTACCTTTTCAATCTCTATGAGTTAACTTCAGACTGTTTCAAATATAAAATGAAAACTAGATCAAATGGAGCATATATATCTTTGTTATTTTTTTTTTTAAAGACAGATAAACCGTAATCTATCAACGTTCGTCGGTGCTAAATTGTAGTGTATTCTGAAGCAAAGCACCCATCACACATCGACATAAGGTAGTAACATGACTGATGGTAACAGCGGTAGACGTGGTACAATGTTGTTGAAGAGGTCGTTGTCTGCAGTGACAGCAATTATTGTGATAGCATTAGCTAGCCGATGTTATCCGCTCATCCGCCCAATATCCCCAATATTATTATGACATAGCCCTCCGACATACTGCCTTGTACATCCTGTTCCGGTTCATTTTTTTTTTTGTTTAAAACCAGATACTTCAGTTGCTTCAAATCCATCTGTTACATGAACCCTCTTCTCCTTCCTCACTCCCACCCTTCCAAGACACAACACCACATCCACCCACCCCTCTCCTTCCCCTGCCTTGCCACCATCCATGATTGCCCTTAAA
>JBCEWB010113142.1:0-11749 GCA_039654565.1 Peronia peronii
GATAGATAGATAGATAGATAGATAGATAGATAGATAGATAGATAGATAGACAGACAGACAGACAGATAGATAGATAGTTTGATAGAAAATCAGCTAAACAAACAAATAGATCGATGTAGGATATGAAGACAAATAAAGACAAAAACCAAATGACCTAGTGAACAACTGACTGATAACCTGTGATGTCTTTTTGACGCCCGAGAGAGAGAAATCATCTTACCCACTACATGACTTGAGACGTAAATGATAGGTAACAACATCATTATTATGCTTCCCTGGTTTGGGGTAGGCTTAACGAGGCGTATGCAAAGTTCCATCAGCTCACATCGAGCATCAGAAGAGCTCGACCTACTTTGTGGCATTGCGGAACCAGCGACTAATCGTTACGGCAGCGGCTCATTGGTACTGGGGTGACTTTACATTAGTCTCTTTTCTGTTGTGTTTTATGTACAAATCAGGGATCGCTGGTCAATCCACTGAGAGAAAGAAGTCATGACTGTAACCAGGCATTTTTGTCTTCCCAGAGACGTTGGCGTTGAGAGATCGATGAATTTGAAATGCTTTGTAAATTTTGCTGTTCTGCTGAGTATGAACAATGCTGAATGATAAAAAAGTAGGCATTGAAAGCCAATGTATCAACTTATATGTAACGTCAACAGTACGATCAAATAAGGAATGTGCTTTAAAATAATTCTCTTCAATCTGTAAGCCTATTTAATCCTTCAGATAAACCGGGAGCAGGAAATGAAACCTTCAGAAAGGTATCAGGCTCCTGAGATCATATAAATTAATGATCATTAAAGTCAGTCCGAGAGAACTCGAAGCTTGAGACTATCTTTAGTCAGAGTTTTCTGATACTATGAATCCATCCATCGTGACTTACTGTGATTTTCAATTCACAAGGGATACTTCATCAATGGTGGTATCGGCAGGAAACCCCCCCCCCCCCCCTTCTTTCCCTGCTATAATAAATACAGTCGATTGTATAGCTCCTCGCCTCCACCATACTACTTCCTTAAACATCCTGGCACCAGCCCGCCCACTTCTCTAGAATTTGTGACTTTTCCATGCCCTGCTGTTGGCATTTGATCAAACTAGACATTTAATCTGGAATTTAAAAAACAAAAGCCCACTGACATGGGGGACAAGGGATTTTCACAAAACTTAGCCAAGAGTTATAATTGTGTATTGTGCCCTGGAGTACTGTCTTGGACTCTTGGAGTATTCCATCGCACACTAAAAAAAAAGAAGAAAAGGACGACAGAAAAAAGAGGTGAATGAACAATAGTAAAGAAAGTGAATGAAAACCAGCATTGTCACTACCAGAAACTAGCAGGGACGGGGATAGTTAGTTGTCAGAACAAGTGTTCTCAGTAATAGCTCTGTGAACTACACAGGTACTGGATCCATGACCAGTGAGCCGTCAGAGAATGTCAAACAGGCAAAGACAATCTATCGTACAAATGGGAACAATTTAAAACTGACTATTTAGTGGCTCCCCTGACTTCTTGGGTAACGAAATCCGACGTCTGAGGTTCTGGAAGAACAGATAGAGATAATATGGGAAGGTTTCATGTATGGGTTATGCATGTTAAAGAATCCTTAGCAATTAAATATCGCTATAAAAGTAATCAGAGACGCTGCCGTCCGAGGAATTTTCTAACTTCCAGATTTCTACTCAAACTTCATCGAACCAAACTGGTTACACATTTAAACCCGAGTGAGTATAATTATACTTACAGAATTAAAAGACAGCGTACATAATCCACAAATAAAACCTGCCAGGAAGAGATTTGATGGTAGAGCCAAAAAGGTTTTTAATCTTTAATTTCGTCACACCATCTCTTTTATCGTAAGCTATTATCAGATACGGCAGCAAACGTATGTTTCAAATAACAAACAGATTCCTCACAAACTGACTCGTTTATTTGCTTTTTGAAAACCAATATTTTTTTTCACGTCTCCAAAATCCACTGTGGAGGGGGCTACACGACAAAAACATATCCTCATTGTCATTTTTTCCCCTTATCAATCGTTATCCTCCAATTTTCACATGACATATCTACTTGCTATCTGGCAATTAAAAGTGTCCAGCTTTGTTAGCTTGCAAAACCTTAGAACGCTCCTTTCCCTCCCTACCACCCGGTCCTCAATTTAACCCTAGTTTCGAGGAGCTTAACTGGTCTTAAACTTGCTTTGTATACTTTGCATTTCGATTCCCCACCAAATATCATACAATATGGTAAGAGAACACTGAGCTAACATTGCTTTTAGACTTAAACAAGCATTTCGGGAACATAAGTGAATAGCACTATATAGAAACCTAACAGTCAGAAGCAGTTTTTACTGACACGCAACGTTTTAGGGCGCGGTCATCGAGCATGAGGAAGTTCAGTAACGAGGTCGGCATGTCGTCTTCCCTCCTTCTTTACCCATATTCATCATATTTCGTCTCTACGGTCAATAGCAGAGTTGTTGAATCTGAACAATTCGTGGGCAATAGTAGAAGAACTCACGATAAATATGTTTTATTTCTTTGTTTTACAAACAGCGTGTGGGCTGAGAATCTGGGATTATTCAAATAAGGAAGTCAGTAGGCTGCGGGGCCAGTGATTGAGGGCCAGAAGGGGGAGAACTCTAGGCCAAGAAACCCATCACGAGTTATCGGTCTTTCCAGTAGCCAATTCCGCACACAATACATCATTTCTTATCATCCCTGTCCGTCGTAAATCAAGCACACGAAAAAGAAAAACCAAAAAGGACTCGATTAACACATAAGGAAACAAAACAAAGGGGTTTGGTTTGTGCCTTTATAAGGAGTACTGGACCATTGATGTGAGGTTAGAAGAAGGAAAACTTGTGGGAAATGTGTGTGCCTGATTGCTTTGCATTGCACAATGTTTTTGTCATCATGATGGGTGATTGATATGATTGATACTGAGAGAAACAAAAGCACGGCTTCAGGACAGGACCATTGAGTCAAGCCCTTGCTCTCCCTCATTTTCTTACTAAGATTTTTATTTTGGAAACACACGAATAAACAACCAGAGGTCTATGCATGAAAAGAGTAAGTTATCGTCAATCTGAAAGATGTAATCCCACCCTCCCCTTTGTTTTTCTTCTATTTTAAAAAAAAGTCTTTCCCATGAAATGATTTCAAGAAGATCCATACATTTCAGTCATCTTTTCAGAGACTAATTGGCTCTTGTAACAATCCAAGCTGTTATATCCACGAGTCCACCCTTTTAAGGAGTACGCATGTGAACTGAGCACATTTATATGCATTTTAACCCGAGGAATTATTTTGCCCTGGTAATACAACGTTTTATCCATTAGCAACGCTCCTTCAGAGCTAAGGAGCGGAGTTGCTGTGCTCCATTGTGTTAGAGTTAGATCCTCCATTACCTTTACTCTTAAATATATTTTGACTATCATAAATAAAAACAAAACAAAACCGAAAAAACAGTGCAAACTGACATGCTTTAGTTTTGTGTACATCTGTGTGTTTTGTGTATATGCGTCTGTGTGTGTCTGTTTGTTTATATTGCAAAACGTTTTTTTTAAATCTTCATCATTCAGAAAATTAAAGAACGCAGTGACCATGTTTTACAACGATAGGTTGGTGTTAACCATTTATAGCTGCCTAGTTGTTCTATAGTTATAAAAGTAATGCTCTGAGGAAAGTTTACCCTTATTCTCGTACTGTCAAACACATTATATGTGTTATCATAAAATTATTGAATACATTATATTTTATGACATTTTTCTCTTCAACCACCTCCGAATATATTCACTGGTTTTGATGGTGCACAGAAAGTGAGTGCCCTATCTATCTCTGTCTATATGTAGAGAACGCAAATATTCATAGTTTTATATTAACTTACAACATTGCTTGATTTTATATTCAGGATATCGACTTTTTTGCTTGGAGTTTTGTCATTAACTGTGTTTCACACACGTACATATAGATCTACATAAAACAGCATCCTGTTTTCTCACCTTCACATTGATTTAGATACCTTTTTTATCATGAGTCATGAAGGCAAAATATGAACTCATATGTATGTGAAATAAACATAAAACCACACACTACTACAGCCTGTTCATTTCATTCTCTTAAGTACGAGACATGATATAAAACAGAACAACGGTATTACATAAATGAAGCAAAATATGTTTAACTGGTATCAACTCCACTCTCAAAAGGGCGATCTGTACAGACTAATTCTTGTTAATTGTTAAAACTCTAGACCCTGTAATGATTTCATTGTACCAACTTTCTAATCTTGCCATGTCATTAAATAATTTGCCATCTGTAGGTTACAAGTAACAGGGATATCTTCTGGCAGTCTGGGATGACATTTTCTAATGTCACAATCCAGAGCATGGAGAAAGATAGGTGCAGGAGAAACGGGCCACTCAAATCTATTTTGGCAACGTTAAAGATGAATGAATCAAACTGTCATACAACACAATTTTAATCCTTACATTGTATGTCTGTTACACTAATCAAACACATTCTAAATTCTTACACAAAATGCGTGTCACATCATTCAAACACATTTTTCTAAATCCTTACATTGTATGCCTGACATATCATTAAAACACAATTAAATCCTTACATAACATGCCTGACACATCATTCAAACACATTGTAAATCCTTACATTTTATGCCTGATACATCATTCAAATATAATCTAAATATTCTTACATAACATACCTGTCACACTTTTCAAATACATTCTAAGTCCCTCATAATATGAACTAAATATTACGACAAACAACTGTAAATTCATTGTCTTGTCACAAACCTTAAAACAAAACAAAGCAAAACAAAACAAAACAAATAATGATAAAAAAAAAATCGGCCGCAGATAAAGTAATGAAATTATGTCAAGACTCTGACTCAAGTTTCCATTTTTCACGGCCTAGAACTATTTCATATCAGCAAAATGCCAACGTTTTTGAGCACATAAAACACGTCCAAAGCAATAGTTCGCCTACACATGTTCATTTTTCTTCCATAAAGGGATCGATGAGCTGTAGAGAGATCTCTTCGTTTAACTGTAGGAACAAGGGCCGATCTGCTGAAAGGCTCGTTCCTGGACCGTTCTCAGTTAGCTTTCCAGTGAAAGCAGAGCACCATAGATATTTTATCAAAGTTTACTACCAATTTCCCCAAAGAAGTATTAAGGCAGGCTATTGGGAGTCTATATATTGTTTCTAAAGGTATGTTTTTAACATTTATTTTGCCTACGTAATTTGAAGAGATGTAAAACAATTAATATCTCATCCTATGATCTTGTAAAAATTAAGTAGGCATGATTCTTAGTAACAATGGATGTGACCAAAGTTTCAATTTTTTTTTTATGGCAAAGTCCTATAAGTATGTCGTACATACTGATTTAGGTTCTCGGCAAGGAATCTGTTAAGGAAGTAAAGGATGTGCTTATGCTGGTTACTGATAGCCTACATGGTTGTCATACCCGAAATAGTAGCTTTAATTGTGTAATTCCCTTCTCTCCCCCCCCCCATCCCAGTCTGACAATGTATTATGGACTATTAGTATCTTATTAGCATTTTGGCCCTCTCCAAATGTTCAGTGTTCTTGAAGTCTGATCTTACATCAAGCCGAATCTTGACCATTCACGCATCTCGTGACATATATGATGCCTAGAAAAGGATGCCTCAATAAACCATGACATTTATCCGCCTTGATGGGGCAAAGCTAGAGGCAATAGTTCACCATGTTTTCGTAAACTGGAAGTGTAGCCTAGAAATGTATGATATTCTGAGATCCTGAATGACGTACAAATCTGGATAATAGTGGGTTATATTACATTGTCTTTGAATTACTTTTCCTTATGGAAGCGATTCATTGCTCTGAAATAAGTGAAACCCCTGTTGTTTTTGTTTCTTATCTAGGCGCAAAGTTTTTATAAGTTACTCTTGTCAAAATCGAATCTAGAAACTTTAGCATCGGCTTAATCTCTTCCATGAGTTCCCCGCACTCTCCCTAGTGTAAAAACCATTAACCAGTTGGTGCTCTCTGATATATATAGGGTTTAAAAATTTATCAATTCGAAATCTACATGAACAAAAAAATCTTTAACATAAATACGTAAAAATCTAGGGCTCTTACTGATTCCTGTGAAAAAAGAAGACAAAAGTAATATTGGCACCTGCTGAATAAGTAAATACTTAGGAGTTCCATTTATTTAGGTGCAATGCCCCTAAGCTGGATAGGTGTTGCCTTTCCCAATACTATACAATTTGGTTGGAAAATGCTCGTTTTCCTATGCTCTCAGGCCTTAACTATCATTAATTCTTGAACATGGCTAACAATAGTTACAGAATCTCTATTGTTCCAGGACCTACATTGACATCTTTAGCATTAAATTTCATCGCAAATAAGGTCTTACTGCAATATGGTTTACTCTCAAATGGTTATTGATATTGCACAGTCAGTTTTCTGATCGCAGCCCCAGGCACAAAAAACATCAATTCTCCGATAAAATGGAAGTATAAAAAAACTACAAAAATAAGCATAAAAAGGAAGAAAAATAGTAGAATTCTTCCAATTTTATTTGGTTTGTTTTTGGCTTTATTTCCTATTTGATATGTTAGTCCTAGTATTTCTTCCTGAGGTCTACTGAGGATAAAATAATTCACGAAATTTCAAAAACATTAATTTTCCGATCGGCCAAACGAAGAATTTGTCATCAACCCAACCATCAGTCGCTGATTTTCCTATCCATCCATCCATCCATCCATCCATCCATCCATCCATCCATCCATCCATCCATCCATCCATCCATCCATCCATTTATCCATCCATCTATCCATCCATCCATCTATCCATCTATCCATCCATCCATCCATCCATCCATCTATCCGTCCATCTATCCATCTATCCATCCATTATTAGAAAAAAGTCACCCCTCCCACACATACACACACAAACAGAACACACTGTTTCACTAAAACCCCACTTTTCCATTCTCATTCCGTTTATCTTCCTCGTTTCTTTCGCTCTCAACTTTCGTCATATGTAGACACAAACACCCACACATCTATTTATATACACTACTGGATACATCATCTTCTTTGCCATCCCACACTATCTCTCTCCCTTATCCTTCAGCCTCATGCCCTAGATACCTAAGTCTCCCTCTCAACTTCTTCGGACGTTTCGAGACACAAAAGCCAAACCGGCCCAAAATCCACTCACCGGGGGAAGAAACAGGAAGGGGAGCAAACTGAAAAGGGAGAGCAACTAGACAATGAAAGGAAGGGGCGACCACTCTACCAGTTTCCGCCATCTTGGCGGTCTCTCTGCCTGTGTCCACACAATAAACTTTCTTATTTGGTTAAGCCTCGGATTCTAAATCAGCCCACTCCTGCAGTCCACACTAAACAATTAAGAGTCGGTCTAAATCTTGACTGACTGACTGGTGTTTTCGGTAAATCGAGGGATCGATACCAATCACAACAAGATAAGCCAGAACGATATGGCTTATGTGACTCTAGGAGAAAGTAGTCCTTTTAAAACTGAACGAATTTAGGTATAGAAAACCTTCCATTGACCCTTCAGTTGTTAGGATAAAAGCACGTCCTTCTTCATGTTTGGCAAGCCATAACGCCCTTTTCAACTGATTATTATTATTATTATTATTACTTTAGCAGAGAGAACATAATTTAAAAAATAAAATGTGGAATTATATTTTTCGAATCAGCTGAAACAAAAGCTTGTTCAGAAAGTTCCTGTTGAAGAAAGTTTAATTTTTTAAAAAATGCACACTTTTATAGATTGTCGGAATATAATGGCGCAGAGAAGAAGCAGAAAACAACAACGACGACGACGACAACAATAACAAGAAGAAAAAGAAGAAGAAGACGAACAACAACAACAACAACAACAACAACAACGACAACAACAACAATAACAACAACAACAACAACAACACCCTCTTCGGCAGCAAATTTGATCACAGGGTACACCGTACAGAATACCTCTTTGAAAATCTTTATTCAACTGACTAAGGGAGCTTTATAATATTACACATTAGACACATGCATCACAGTATCTAAGCGCAATGAAGGCCTAGTCGTGCCGATGAGCCACTAAAATCCCAACGCAAAGAAAGAAACAAACAAACAGCATGATAAATATACCAGCGTCAGTCGCTGTTAGAGAGTAATGGTGCACCTTATTTACTATCATGAAACATTCAAAATCTGTATGAAATAAACATATCACATCAAATTTTATATCTGGATAGTTAAATATATCATGCTGCACTCAAGATCTAGATATACTCAAAACATTACTGTAATTTATTTGACCTTCTATCTGAACTGAAAGGACTACACTTTTTGAGTCAGAAACCTTTCAAGTTTAGACACGAACGTAATAAGTAATCCATTCGAAGTTGTTGAGAATTTGATCAAAAGAATGCTTTACGAAGTTATAGTAATATCACTTGTTAAAGAAAGTGAACACATGAACAGATACACTCACAAATACAGTAAAGAAACACGACAACAACAGCAACAACAGCAGCAGCAACGCCCACAGTAATTTCAACAACAACAAAATATCACTGAAGGTATAGTAAATACTAATTTTTTCAGGACCAAAATCGGTTTTGCAAATGTTTTTCAGGGTTGATAGTAGTTAAAATAGGGAAAAGTACTCTAAGTTGAGTGTACTATGTTCATGTACTGTAAATCTTCTTATCAGATCGGTGAGGGAGTACTCGAATCCGCCCCCACAATAAAAAGTAAGACGGACTGTCCTTTCCTCAGACAATTCAGAGGACGTAATTTGGCAGCCTGAAATAAGTACAAAAATTGTCGTTCTTGGGACGATTGAAAAGAAGTGCAGACATCTGAGACGATCTAGGACTGGATGATTTGGTTGTTTGAGTGCAGCTTATCTTTTCGCTTTTTCGGTTTGTATATGTGTTTAGGTGTCTTTGTATGGCTCTATATTAATTTTGTTCATTTGCATTTACGTATGTCTGCATTAAAAAATACATATATATTATCCGAAAACAGATTCATTGGTATGAATATGGTTAAGACAGGGGTTAACGATATGTAAGTACTGTCTCTAAATGTATATGTCAGAGAAGAAAAGAATAGAAAGAAAGAAAAAAGAAACAAAGAAAGAAAGAAACGTGTTCATTTTCCATGAAACTGCATAAAACTGAGATACGAGAATAGAATGGCCTGCTTAAGATTGGTTTCTGGGTTTTTATAACTCTATCAGGGACAGTTTGTTTGTGAACGTATGAGTTATGGGAACTCTAAATGCATGACCATTTGGTCTTTATTCATTATTTATATATCTTTACTGTGTGGGCGTAGCTTTTATTTTGACTTTTTACTTTATATTATTATTAGTTTCGTTCAGTAAAATGCTCTTCGTATTTTTTTTCTCTCTCTCTTTGTCAGACTGTCCTCTATCTGCCTGCGCGTCTGTCTGTCTGTTCGACTGTCTGTCTATCTGACTGTATCTCTGTCCTCTGGTAATCTGTCTGTCAATTTGACTGTCTGTCCGACTGTCCACTGACTGTTTAGATATCCAGCATATCTGTTCGTTTTCTTTTCGCATATCTATCCAACGGACAGTTTTTCTGTTCACCTGTCCGTCTGTCTATCCATATGTCTGTCCATCTGATTACCAGACTGCCATCAGCCTGCCCGTCTGTTCATTTGTATATCTCTCATCTCCAACTTTTTCTCTATGGCTCTATGAATTTTGATTTAGTAAAAAAAAAAAAAAGCCAATATCATACATTCTAGATCTTGATCTATCGACACAAACGATTGTCTGATGTATTTTGGAAGAGAATGACTCTGCTTTAGATGAAAAAGCAAGTCTATATCATCTATCGATTCTAAAAAGCTGCAAAATCCACCAAACAAGCAACAAAGAACTAACTAACCAAATAACCAAGCAAGCAAGCAAAAATAAACCACTCAATCAATCAATCAAGCAAGCAAGCAAGCAACCAATCAATCAATCAACCAATTTCGCTACCAACTAATCAATCAATCAACCATCTGACCACGTATCCACCCATCAACTAACCAAATGATCAAGCAATGTAACGAGCAAGCAAGTAAGCAACCAACCAATCAACCGGAACTTCTTTGTAGATTTAAATCATTTCCCTATCATCCTTTTTTTGTGTGTGTGTGCAAAGTCTCACGACGATTATATCGAAGAGATTTTGTATTTGCAACAGCACAAAGTATAGAAAGGCAGATTGTTAGACTTTCATTCTTGTAGTTTTCTTAATTGCTACTTCTTTCAGTCTAGCTAAGTCTTTAGATATCGCTCCCCCAACCTCGCAGAAATTGTTTTGTTCTTTCAACTTTTACTACAGGCCAGCTTTATTCAGTTGATGCAATACTTATAACCATAGTGAAGAAAGAGCTTTCGGATATCACCCGAAAAGCTTAGCTCTTGACTGAGACCCACAAGGGAAGAGATATCGAGGACACCCGGAACAGACTTGAAGGCGGAGGGTGCACGCAAAACTCAAGGCGAGAAACCTGACATAGAGGATGTGAAGATAATCGCCGGAGGCCGAAGATAGTGCTGGACTACCATAGGGACCTTATGCTTCACCGTGCGTATAGAGAATAACTGACTCACATTAATTCTATAATCAATACATCTATTCCCTCGTTCCAAATCACAAACTTAGGAACAACTGAGCCATATTTTGGACCAACTCTGACCATATACTCCAGTCGAGTTCTGTTCTGTTATGTCCCTTTATTACTTTGAGGAGTGGTTAATTGTTGGTAGGAATTACTGCTACCGTAAGACAATCTAGTTATGATGTAAAACAATGGATGAGAAGGGGGAAAAGGTAGGCAGAAGAAAGATGGATAAAAAAATCCAAGAGTGGACACTGACAGCATTTGCGGCGGCTCAGACCCTGACCCACAGCTACGAAGGAGGGAGACTGATACATAGCGTAGCAAGAAACGCCAAGGAAGAGTATGAAGATGATAAGGGCTGAGAGGAAGAAAAAGATAGTACATTTACAACGAAAATGCCCTTCCAGATCACAAACTCAAAGACAACTGAGCTATATCTGGAACTATTTCAAACCATGCCAAGGAATGGACAAGCTGCTAAGCGAATTTCTTCTTTCTCTTCCTTATATCATGCTCTTGCCATGTTTACAATGGTAGTCTTTCTGCTGTCTGTTCCTTCAATTTCCTGTAAAACGAACTAAACTAAAATACACATAAACCTTCAGTCCAAAATCTATTTCATTGATGCCAAAACACAAAGGAGGAAATGGAAACTCAAGATTTTTTACAACTTGAATGTGATCACTCAATGGTCACTCAATGGGCCACCGTCTGCATTTCCACGTCTCATGCTCAGTCCAATCTTCTCTTCCCCCACGCGTGTCCCGCCCAAGTCTGGGCGTTGTTGTGGTCCAGGCCTGTTTTCTCGGCTCTGGTACAAACCTTCCCTCGGGGCCCCGATTGTTGATGAGGAGTGACCGAAGTTGCGATTGGTTAATGAGTCAATGGCACGCGGGCCGCCATTTCTGGACACAGTCCGGTGTCTAACCCTTGGGAAATGTGTAGATTCGCTAAAGGCATGCCCAGATTTTTCATTCTTCTCTTCTATCGAGTGTGTGTGTGTGTGTGTGTGTGTGTGTGTGTGTGTGTGTGTGTGTGTGTGTGTGTGTGTGTGTGTGGTGGGGGGGG
>JBCEWB010113152.1:0-47124 GCA_039654565.1 Peronia peronii
ACCGTAACATTTCATCTGAGGCAAAAACAAAAAGAAACTTGACACAACAAAATGATGTTGCACTACCCCTTTAAATTCTCAAAACTCAAATGAATTTGAGGAGCAGGATACATTCATCATTCATATAATAATCAAAATATGGTTTCCTCTCTCCCAGGAGAAATAATGCATTCCCCCAGGCAACTGTGATAGGCACATAACTGGCTTTTTGTTTATCAATTACAATTCATGCAAGTCTGAGATAAAAAGAATCACTGTACATTTTAAAGACTAAAATCTTACCTGGTGTCTGCACGAACAAAATAAAAGAAATCATAGTCCGGCAAGGGTGACACATGCTCCAAGAATTCCCCTGGAATCAGTGATGGTGGCAAACGCCTGATCACCACCTTCAAAAGGTAAAAACAATATCATTTTAAAACAATGACAACAGCAAATGAATCGTCATCCTAAGTTTTCAACAAAAATTTTAATTCTGTAATAAAGGTAATATGTAACATTAATTAGCTGATTTAACTCACTTTGTATTATTTCTGAGATAACAACAGCTCAAGAGCCTCTATCCTGATTACAAAACAGCATCAGAAGTTTTTATTTTTATCACGTACACTGTGATATATTCCCATTTACATTAGACTAAGTCTTTCTGAAACCAAGCGGATGCAAACGTATTCAATGTCTTCTTTAGCTTCATTCTACCTTCGACGGGGTATGGTCTTTCTGATTCTCTTTCTTCTTTTCACCAGCAGCGATACTTTGTGTGTCCGATTCATTCTTTGTCTGCCCTTGTGCCATGGTACTGTCTTCAATAAACACCACCACGTTACATTACGCTCAAAAGCCGAGTCAAACACTTATATATATATCAACATCAGTGGGCTTGTCATCTCTACAATGTAGACGCGTTCAGGCTAATAACCAAAGGACAAAAAAATACAAGAGACGCATAACATTTCAAAACCAAATAAAACAGCGATACCCATTTGTATATACGGAGTTGCTCATGAAATCAAAGGTTCTTTTTTTCTGCGCCAGTCAATACTGCATTTTTTTTTTATGTGAAAGCATCGTATTATTATTTGTATAATTATTTCAACGTTCCCAAAATGTTAAAATTAGAATGACCTGTAAGAGTTTGCTGTTCCGTACAAGACATAATGAAACGAATCGATCCTGTTGGAACATTTTGAAACTTCCAAAAGGAAAATCTACAGCTGTTATTACCACCAATAACTGATGGTTTATAGATTCTTTTAAGCCGTTTGACAGGACAGTAAACGACTGATTTTTATCTCATATAGATTTATTTTGCGTGAAGGCCTCTGATCGAAATCTATGTGAGCATGTCTCACAATTACGTACAAATAGTAAAATATCATAATCATTACTTTCGTTACAGCTGCCATGTTTCCGGGTATTCCCATTGAATGGACATGAAACGAGGCTCGACGGTTAGATCAGAAAATTGTGACGCATTTGCGTAATCAAGTGCATCAAATTATGAACCTAAGATATAGGTCCACGTCTGCCTAGATGGAAACAAACTTTGTTGGCTAAGTTTTGAAAAACTGGAAGAATTAATGTATACTAGACTATATACATGAGTCCATCCATCGCATGAACTCACAAGAACTTCCTTTAACTGTTCCTGAGACTGAGTATAGATCTAGATCTAGATTTAGAATGTAGATCTGCTTCGTGAATTCATTAATATTTATATAATACCGGTATCAACATGTCATGTAATAGCGTCTAGGTCTGTTCAAAATTGCTTTCAGTTTATGAAGTTGCATGATGGCGGTTGCAAATACCCAAGGATTTAGTTCTATTTTGTTGTGAAGGAAATTGAATACAGGCCTATTGTTTTTGTCTTGTGAAAAAGAGAAAAAAGTTTGTGATGCCTCTTAGTCTTATAGGAAATAGACAAGATCGGGAACAAACCAAATGAAAGGAGTACTAAGAACGTCCTTTTTCACAGAAATTGTAGTACAGATCTAGAAATAAGTCCTTAATAGTCTAGATCTACAGTGAATGGCTTCACCCAAAGTAGAGCCAGTGAAAATGAAAAAAATCCATCGGGAAGTGGCTCCACAAGAGCGGAAACTCTCTGCACGCCTAGCAAAGAAACGGAAGGTCAAGGCATTAGAGGAGGTTAAGCAGGATGATTATGTGAAGAATGGTTTGAACAGCAATGGATCAGAGCTTAATAACACAGATAATCAGCATAAATCAGGAGTAGTAGAAGCAAACAGGGAAATGAACCATATGTCCGCAACTGCCGGCTTAGGAAAGAGAATTAAAGATGGCTCTAATTCCAGATCTTTTTTGGATTGTCTTGAGCTCAAGCCAGTCAAATTAACTGCAAATGAGGGAAATAACTTAACTAGGAAGGATGAATTTGTCAAATTGAAGCACTCCGGAAGAACCATTTCAGGAAAATCTAAAATTCAGAAAAAATCAGGAATCTTGTCAACCTCAGCTTTTGTTTCTAAAAAACATGAAAAGAATGCAAAGTCATTGAAACCTCACCCTAAAAGTCAGACCAAAAAGTTGGACAACAGCATTATAAATGCGGAGACAGTTGTCAATAATATCATCCCCATTTCAGTTGAATCACAAAGTAATGGCAGCGATTCAATTGTGACAACAGAAACTCCAGATTCTAAGATGAAAGAAGCAAGATGTGACAACCAGGTAGATATTGATACTGAAAATGAGACAGAGAATGAGCATTCATCAGAACAAAAACATTTGAAAGTAATTGAGCAAAGTGAAAAGAACAAAAGTCCGGTGTATATTTTTCGTGATGTGAATAAAGTAGCAGTGAACTGCAGTGGATTTGGAGAGGATGACACAGTATCTGTCGACTTCTTGGGTGCTGTTGATTTAAACAGACATGGCAAGAAAAGACGCTATGATAAGTTAATGAAAAAGTTGGTGGATGGTGAAAGAAAGTTGGAAAATAATTTTAAAGAAGTGCAGCAGGATGATACAGACAAAGAAGACATAACTCTCTGCGTTGAGAAAATGAAAGAAAAGCTGAGAGTGCGAGAGAAGAAAAAGTATGAATATTTGATCAATTATATGAGAAATCAATGGCAGGTAGATCAAAAAAGTTTCCAGGATCTTCTGCCTCAAAAAGTTGATGTTGTTCAAGCAAATGTTGTGAAGCAACTTGGAGCGAACTCAGAGAAAGTTGTCACAGAAAAAAGAATGAGAGGGCGACCAAGAAAGAACATCCTTCCTGATGAAAAAAGCAAAGATTTGGTCAAATCAAAAAAGCCACCATCAAATGGGATGAAGAAAAGTGGCACCCATAAAAAGAAAAGTAATGCAGCAATAAGAGGTTTTCCTGTTAAATTTCCCAAAAGTTTATTGTCAGACACCAGTGTCAACTTTAATCATCAGAAGTGTGAAAACTTTCGTGTAGGTATAGTGGACAAAAATGGTAGTCAAGAGATCATTGAACTCAACAGCGATACATTGAAAGGAAAAGGCTCAGGAAGAAATGAAGAAGGGTCAAGTAATTCTCTTTGTGCAACAGAGAAGACACAAGTTTCTGTCTCAAAAATTAGTTTGACAGTCGTGGGAAATGTTGGATCTGTGAATAATGGAGATCCAAAATCAACATCTCATTGCTTTGAAGAAAGCACAAGTAATAAAACAGAGTAAGTCTAGTTTTAGAATTAAATTATAACTGAACATAAATCTGGACAGCTATGTTTTGAATGAGCTTTTGCAGTCTTTGTTGTTTGTTAGATAGTATTAGTTGGCATATTAATAAATTTTCTGAAGTTGTTAAGTAGAAGTTAGCTGAATAGTAAGTTTTTTTCTGTACATACAGTCAAGTCTGCTTAATTCGAATTTGTAGGGACCACCCTAATGGATTCAAATAGAGTTTGACATCGTTTTTAACAAGGGAGGCAATTGTCAAATGACTAATGAAGCATTATTTTAACTATTTTATCACCGGATTGTTTCCCTTTATAAAGAATTAGTGCTGCTTCTGAACTTCCCCTTTATCTAAAATTGAAGCCCATTCGATTAATTGGATTGTCAACAAAAGTAAAGTAAAGAAAAGTAGAGGGAGAATGGTATTGCAGTGTTTAGTCCTGGAAAAGACTGTTTTAGCCCTGGAAAGAACTGTTGATGTGTAGGTTTTAGCCCTGAAAAGGACTGGAGTGTTTATGAAGTTTTAGTTTTAGTGAGTAAGTTTTGGTCGGAAAAGGGCTATTAATAACGTTTTAACTCTTAACATGTTAGAGGAAGTCTTTACATAGTCTGTGAGGGTGTCTATATAAAGCAAGTCAACCGCAAGGGAAAAAAAATGAGCACGATGTAGAATCTGGCCTATCCTGTCATGTTGCTAGTTGTGGAACCAAGACAGTGATCATAATGCAGGTGCAACATCCAATTATAGTGTTGCCTACACACTTCATAATACATGGACATGTGTAGTGTGTAATACATACACAAATATGTGGTACATGTACATGTATATCTGTACTGTAGGCTCTGCTGGGATGCTTGATTATCAATTGATTACTCAGCAGCGTTGGCCCCTGTATGCTGTTCACTTCCCCCCCCCCCCCTTTGTTTTCAAATCACCAGCATCCACGTTGATGGAAACCATGAGGAGAGGTCAATAGTCGATTTTTACCTTTGTGGGGTGCTGACTAGTTCGAGTTAAAGGAAACTCATGGTGATGGTTTCCAGTTGTGCGAGAAACATTTATTAGGCACAGAGAGGAAAAAAAAATCTGTTGTTTTGTTTTTATTTGAATTATCAGAAATTCAAATAATCAGAGTTCGATTTGAGTGGACTGGACTGTGGTAGAATCGCTTTATACAGATTATATCATGCAGTATGCCAAGCTCTGAAAGTGCTCTCAAAGATAGATTCAGCAAGCATCAACATCCTCTGTTCATATAATGAACTTATTATAAATATATATTTTATTTTTACCCAAAGTATTAAAGTTACATTAATCAAATTAGTAGTCATAATTTTAATTGCAGAGAAAATGTGGCACTATCAGCATCACAGCGCAAGGATGAAACAATCTCAGGGGCACAAGGAAAGAATGGGCTGGAAGATTGTGGTATGTCCATTTAGTTGCAGTTGTTGGCACAGTGTAAAGTTTCTCTGTAATAATTTTAATAGTGAAAGGTACAGCCTAGGCACAACATGATCATTCTTAAACTGCAGTGTTTCTCACATTATATTGAAAATTAGGATTACCTCTCCCTGAAAAAAATTTAGTCAGAAAAGTCTGTGCCCATGTATAAGATTTTTATCAAATGTTAACTCAGAGAGAGAATTGCCTACTGACAATGATCGTAAGAAGAGGAGTGTTTTACATTTACTGTTGACCATTTGTTGTAAACAACAACCAGGACAACATTTCTTTTTTTTAATCACAGTTGTGCACACCTCACTGTCAAAAAGAAATTTTTCATGGGTTAGCATTTTGAATGGTTTATTTTTTCACCTGTTAAATCTGTACAAGGCACTAATCCTTGATATTTTGTTAATTTAGCTTCAATAGGAGAAAGTCCATTGGATGCCTGGCAGAAATGTCCACCTACTACAATCACATTGCCATCCATCCAGTCATTAGAGAAAGAATATGAACTCGTCAGCTTGTCATCATCATGTCCACCTGAGACTGGGGATTTTGAAACAGATCAGTTCTTCATTCCACAGTCCACATTTGACAAAGATGGGAAGGTGGGCCTTAATATATGATCATGTCATCTTCTGAACTGTCACAGTTTTATAGTATTAAAATAATGGTGTGTTTTTTTAATATATGTATAATCTTAACAGCCATCATTTATAAAAACTAACATTGTCCTATAGAAAAACATTTTCGATATTTTTTTCAAGTATCCAGAACCTTATCAGTATATATATGGAATATACTGTGGTTGATGTCTCTTTCACTCTTTCAGTTTAATCACTGGAGATTGTTTTTAAATCATATCAACTTTTCTGATCACAAATTCTCATTCATATATATAAATCTTGCCAAACTGTTGCATTCCTATGTGACTATTGGGCATGTGGAAATGGATTGACCATTCTTTTTTGCAGACAAGCATGATCATAGTCGGTCCTTTCTGTGTTGTGTGTGACCCAAAGCCTCGCTTACTATTGGTCTCCCCTGAGAAGAGAAAGAAAGGCCCAACCATGATTTTGAGAAAGAAAATTCACTCACCAAGCAGTACTCCACCTAGAGGTAATATTTCGTATCTGTGAAAACACTTTTATTCCTGTCAAGTAAAGAACTTCTGTTGGGTGTGGTGTAAGTTTGTCTTTTCCAATAATATAAGGTATGCAATGATACTTCAATTTGATATTGTCCCCAGAAGCAGGAAACTTAGATTTTTATGAGGAACAGCTTCTCTGTTGTCTTACTGTTGTTGTTGTTGTTGTGGTAGTTTTGTCTACTTTGCTTGGTGTGATGATGAGCAATAGCAATGAAGATTTTAATTAGAAGGATATCTGCCCATAAAATTTATGATATGATTGTAGATGTATATATCTTTCTTGACTTGAAATGCTGTTGACCACTGTAAATTTATCACGTGGTTTTTAAATCAGTTAAGATTGCATGAGAACGCATTTCCATTTGTTATCAATTTTTAACGCCTAAGTTCTCTGGGTGCATTTTTTATACGCAGTATATCGTTTAACAGGGTGCCTGCAGTAAGGGCGAAAGTCAGTTTTCTTGATTTTTTTACCTCTGTTTTTTTTGCCAATAATTCGCGGTTTAATGGGTGGAGATGAAATTTCCTAAGCTGTTTTTCTCAAATTTATTTTTTACTTCTTTATGTGATGATTTTTCTTCAACCAACCTCTTTTAAAGCTTCATGTGATAGATCTAGGATATTTTAGAGATGCTGGGGTAGAATGAAACTGAAATGTAGATGTTTATATCAGTCTGTGATTTTATCTTTATGTTTATCTTTGCAAGGCAAAATGGTAAGCAGTGCAACTTTATGAAGAAAAAGAAACATGTCACATTTCCCATAGATTTCAGGATTAAGAAAGACAACCGCTGGGTTCAGCTGCCTGAAAAAGGTTATAATGGGGCAAAAAACTGCCCTGCGGATCCAGCGATTATTCTGTTAGATCACTGCTATATGACACCACCAGAGCTTAGAGACTCAGTCAAGAGATATTCCAAAGCCGTGGCCAAACACAGTGCCAATGCGAAATTCATAAATGCCAGGTATGTGTTTATTTTTTCTTTATCTTCAACTTGAAAACTGCAATGATAATTAGCCAACACATTTTTTTTTTGTATGCTTAATATGAAATCTTGTTGTTCAGTTTATTAAGAATGGTGTTATAGATATAGCAAATATATAAAAACATTAATCGTGATGACCAATATGTTGGACAATAAATATGTAAAAAAAATGTGCAAAAGAGTATCAGTGGTGTTGGCCAAGATTTCGGGACAAACCCAACAGGGTTTCCTGCTGGAAGTAAGCTTACAGCGAGTAAGTGAGGCAAACCTGCAGCATAAGAAGTCTCTCAACCAGGCAAGGTAAGATAAGATATCAAATGCTTTTAGCATTAGAACCTGGCTGAAATCATTTGACACATCAAGCTGGGTAGGAATGGGCTAATTTATGCTTATGCAATTAGCTGGTATTGTCACTTTCACCTATGAGATGTCAGTCTTACAATCAAAATATTATCTAGGTCCAACTCAATGCCCAGACCTCTCAGTACTTCGACGCAAGCCAACAAGATCCTACTTCTAAAACCACTTATCTCTCGCTTGTAAATAGTCTTGTAGCTCTTACACAAGATTTGATCTGGAAGTCCATAGTCACAATGGAATACAATAATTTTATAAAATACTGATAACTTACTGGCAATCAAGCACATCAACAGAATCACAATGAATATCCAAGCCCTATGTTTTGCAAGATTTTGCCTCATTTGCGGTCTGAGCCGAAAGTTCTTATTTTAGCCTGGAAGTACGTCAGTCTCTTTCCTACATGATTATTAACACTACCCACTTCTATTATTGTTTGGAGAGTATCTAGGTTCAATTGATTATGAGTCTGTCATTCATAGAGAAAAATTTTCATCATAAATTTCCTACCCACCGTAACAGGATCATGTCAAGAAGTGAGACAAACTTTCGTGGGTCAATGGAATTTCCCCAAATTTTGGTGAACTCTATTGCTCATTAAGCTTGCGACATTCCCTCAACTGCGAGCATTCTAGCTCTTGGCAGTATTCTAATGTTGACGTGGGAAACTGGGGAGGGGGAGCCTCAAAGGCTGCTATTGTTAGATATAACTTAGCTTGTTCCAGCTTTCAGTGAATTATACAGGTTAGACAATATTGAGAGGCACTGCAGTCAACTTCGCTGTGCTTCAAAACACGAGAACTCGGGGGCCAGGTCGGCAAGGGCGAGCTCCGTCTGTCCATATGTCAACAGTAGAGCACGATCCAGGCCAGGCAAGGCCGAGAACTGGTTCCCCCAGCCCACACAGCCTCAGCTTGTAGCTATAACTTAACTTGTCCCAGATTTCAGTAAATTGTACAGGTTAAAGAATGTTGTCCTGTACTCGGCCGGGGGCAGCCAGTGCAGGGCCACCCGCGGCACGGCCACTCAAGGATCCCAGACTCCTACTGGTTAGATGGGTAGTGCGTCATGGGGACTGGTGTGATTCGAAAGGGCATAGTGATGCCAGACCTCCCAACCACTAGATAGCAGAGAAACTGGGTTGGTCATCGGTGCGGCATTCTTGTTTTTACTTATCCCCAGACCTGGAGTCATAGTAATGCTCACTCCAATACAAAAGCAACGCTTCATTGGGTCTGAAATCCTGGTGTAGCAGCCCACCCCGAACAGCCCACCCCTCTGGCCCCAGCTTGAGTGTCAGTGTGTACCGCAACAGATGTTGTCCTATCTCTTTTGGCGGTTTCGTGCATTCTTCAGCGGCGAGCTGTCGAAGTCAACACGAAACCTGCAGTCCTGCACTCTTCTTTCCTGTCCGGACTTCATAATATTACCTACTGGTGGAGGAGGTCCTGCCACCTTTTTCATTTTACTCCCAGGAGGAGAAGGCACGGCAGCTAGCTTCCACTGTGCTTCGAACATGAGAACCAGGAGGCCAGGCCGGCAGAGGGCGAGCTCCGTCTGTCCGTATGTCAACAGTAGAGCACGATCCAGGCCAGGCCAGGCCGAGAACTGGCTCCCCCGGCCCACACAGTCTCAGCTTAGACTGCCACGACGGGTAGGTGCAATGCCGCTGCCTTCCCCAAACCTAGTGGCACAGGGAGTCACCATCAATAACCTCAAACAGTCGAGGCGACCAACTCTTGTCAGCTCATCGAGAGGCCAGCACAAGGCCAGCCTCTCGAAGCACAGCTACTGCCACGTGAAGGAAAGAGTCAGGGCTAAGCTATTGGCGGAGAACCCACCAGCTTCGGCCAATAAATGACAGCTCAGAACAGAATCCTTGCTGCCCATGCGCCTCGTATGATGACTCATCGGACAACAGGCGGCCCCGAGGAACTGCCCACAGAGTCATTGAAGCAACTGCTCATTAAGCTAACTGTAGTTATTTGTCAGTATCATCATTTTAGATAATAAATAAAATTGTCACATATCTTCAACACATGAACTCATTCAATGTTAAAATAATTACAATATTAGTCACTGAACTCAGAGGTTAGAGAAGATGATGCATGTTGTGCATATCATCACAGTATTTTGAAAGTTTTCTTTTAAAGTGGTGAATCAAATTTTAGGTATGAAAGTTTGCTGTTATTGTTTTTAATTTATTTTGTTTATTATTTTTTTTTTTTTTTAGTTTGATGTGCAAGTTTTTAAAATGAGCAGAGATCTTAGAACATGAAATAAATTATTTACATAAGAAAAAAATCCTCTGAACAGTTTTTTATCTTTGCAATCTTTCAGAGTGGAGGATATCACCCAAGGAGAGGATAACTATGTTGTAACCATTAAAGGAGCTAATGTACTTCAGCAAGTCAAACATATGTCCAGTCCTCTGCAAGCACCAGTGCACTGTAATGAGGTGAGCATGTGACTCTGTGCTGTCTTCATTTGTCCTTACCATTTATGTGTCAGACATAATCTGCCTTTTTTATTAGGTTAATGTGGACAAAGCACGCTGTTACACTTAGCTATGCAAATCTATTTAAAAATACACAACTTCTGCATTTTTATAAAGGTATTATTTTATATTCTAGTTGGATTGTTATTAACATATTTCGTGATTGTTTTAAATCACACCAGAGCTGATGACACATACAATGCATTAGATATTTCTTTTGCTAGTGTCACCTGGACATAGGTATTTCTTTAGATAGTGTCATGGTGATTTGATCAGGGTAATTTATGTCAGTGAAAACATGTGTTTGCTTTATATTGATTTGTTCTTTCAATCAGTATTTTTGCTTTGACTTTCAGGAAGGTATGCCAGTAGTGTATAGTCTCAGTCAAGTGATGACTTCCTCTCTACTTAAAGCTCAAGAGATTGCTGAGAGGGAGAAGCTCAGTATGTCAAGTTTATGTTATATCTTTTTATCTTATTTTTGTCAACCTTCATCTATACTATAAATTATAAAAGGCTTATGGACTTGAAAACTGCTGAATGTATTCATCTCAAATTTGGCACACAAAATTGTTGCATACAGACCTGTGTTTCTTCTAAATTAAATTAAAAAAAACTTACTGTGTTTGACATCTGAAAAAGTGATAATAATTGAACACTAAATTCAGGAGGGTGTTGGATCCGAATTGTATGGTTGATACAATGACCCTTTTTGTTTTTGTTCTTCTGCTCACAGAGCATTCAGAATAACAAATACGTTTTCTTTGATTATTAACCACCCAAAAGACCAATATCGAGGTGTGCGCGCTTGCCATAACTTAAGCACAAAGCAGCATCGGTTTAACCTATATTTAAAAAAATCTCCCATGAAGACTATGGTTTCCCCACTAGTGATAAATAAATGTTGAAGGCAAGATGAAATCGGCCATGTGCGGGGATACCAAATTTTACAGTAGAGTACTAGAATAGGCTTGCAAAAATATATTACAGATTACAACCTAAATCCAGGCTGAAATGATTGATAATTTTTCTTTCCCTACTCTAGCCTAGAAACTAGAAATGTTTAGTTTTGGTTAGATTAGCCATTGAACTAAATTTAGTGGAGGGCTAATTTCATTATGCTACCGACTTAATTTTTGACCGAAGGATTTATTTATTTTGTAACTTGTTACATTATTGCACTGTTTGTGCACAAGGCTTTAGAAGCCTACAAAATTAGAAGTTAAAATGTTATTTTGATTAAGCTCAGTTGTTCAGGAAGAGTTTTTCATTTTATCTAAACTGAAATAAACTTCGAAGTGGCATCCTTTCAACTCAGGAATGGAATTTTGAAGAATGATTGATAATAGAATTTGACAGATTTCTTGAACAAGATAGCAGCTTCTTTGTAACAAATTATGGCTGAACTGTTATTTATTTTAGAGGAGATTATAAATTTCATTTTATATGAGACACTCAAGTATATAAGAATTTCAAATTATTATATTAAAAATGCCCAGATTTATGCTTTCTTGATTTGTTATTCCAGTACAAAAATCATGTATGATGCATTATTTCCTTTTCACCAGTACTAGAATCTCAGCAGACAGGAGACTATACTCACATCGTGTATCCACTGTCTCTAATGGGGGGTGTGGTCATGGAGGTGCTTATTCCCCCTGGTGGCACAGAAGTTGTCCCTCGAACCCGGTCTTCCAAGAACTACTTATACACAGAGGTTCTCTTTCCACCTGATGTTTGATTCCACTCCTTTTCTGTGTACACAATAGTCTAGCCTGTTTGTGTGTCATTTTTACGTTCTTTCTTTTATCTTTTTCTTCAGTTTGTTTCTCAATCAATGACAGAGGAAGATTAAGCCATATCATTGCAAAGTGCCAACTTTCAGTTTGTTTCTCTCCTTGCCCTGACAGTATCATTGTATTGAGCTAAACATGGGTTAAATATGTGCAGCATAGTCCGTGATGTGACTGACAGTGCAAGTTTGTTTTATATTGAGTAGAAAGAAAGAAGTGTAGGGACATTGACTAATATTCCAATCTTAAGCCTTTACTAATCGAGGTCATGAGATGTCAGATATGTTTGAAAACAGAAAATTTATGGTGTCTTACTATTATTTTTTTTTTATTAACCAACTCTTGATCATATGTTGCCACCTATTATTCAGTATATTGGATAAATCATGTTTTTTACTACATGACTATATGTGATCCTTTCTCTGTATGATAAACAGTTAAATTTGCAAATTAAAAACCATATACAGTTGTAGTTTGAGATTTGCACTGTCAGAATCATTCAGTATGTGTTTTGGTTGCTTTTGCTTTTTTCAGGATCTAAATTTACAGAGAGATTTACTGCCAGATTCACCAGGTGAGTTCAATCTCCTGTTGCTTTGTAGTAGACAGATATTATTATAGTGTGGAATGACATATTTGGCAACTGATGTTTAGAGATTGGATGCATTGACAAGCTCTCCATCTGAAATAGGCTGCATGGCTCAGCAATAGGAGACGCACTACGTCCAAAGTAGAATGAGGTGCGGACCTAGACTTTAAAGTTTGCAGGCTATTTTAATTCCTTTCCCTCTAGCTACAAGAATAGTTGCAGCATGGCACTGCCTTCAGCCCATAAGCTACAAGAAAATCAGTCTAAGGCTTTAGTCTATGTGGATTTTCTCATAGCTCATTGGCTATAGGTGGGATACTGTCACAAGCATTCTCGCAGCTAGTTAGAAAAGAATCCAAATAACTTGTTGGACACATAGTTACAGAGAAACATCCAAAACAATTAAACCTACAGATTTTGTCATGTCAACTCATAATACCCCAGCTGGTGGGGTGAATCAGGTGAGAGGTAGGTGTGGGTGGAATATATTGTTGTGTTGATCATTTGCCCATGGAAAGTTTTTAAATTACTTGCTGTTGATTATGTATGTTACTTATCAGACAGCCATAGTGGTAATATGAATCAGTGTCAATATCTATAAATGGCGCACAGGATATTTCTGTGCTGTTTTACTAGCTCTTACAAGACACAACTGTGCATTTTGTCGACACAGAATGTTACGACATGGAAAAACTTTACTTTTTCTCTATTAGCCTATTGCTTTGACATTATAGTCCCTGATTTCACAGCAATCATCATCAGAGAAAGGTTCATTGATCAGCATATCATTTTTGCAATCATTGTCACAGCAGTAGGATCTGAGGCTGTAGACAGGAGTACAAGCAATCAGCCAGTCAGATTCCTGCATTCAAACACCCCAATCACAGTCAGCAGTGATGCTAAAGACTGTGCACTGTCAGCCACAGATGGTAAGTTGTTTAACCTGTCAGAGAGACATCTGCTGTCAGTACATTGAACATAAGTATTCAGTGCTGGAAAAAATACAAGAATGATTATGCTATTTCGTCTGAATCGTAAGCAGTTTACAATACCAACTGTTGTACTTATCCACTCCTTTTGATACACATGCATACTATGCCATATAAATAATTATTTAGATAAGTAATTGAATATACACAAGCTTATGCAGCCATGACCATATCAGAGTTAGTGCACAATTTTAATTTCACATAATACTGATTGACGCTGATATGTATTGAAAGTTTATCGTTGAACTTTTCTGCATGGTTCACATCATTCCAGAAAATTGTGTGTAGAATTTAAATTTTGAAATGTGACATGTAAATGGAATTCAGAACTTTAAAATACTAAATAATAACTACCAAATGGGCATAATCATGAGCAAATCATCTAAACATGTATCCAGTGATATCGCTATAGGTCAGCATCAATTTTATTTTTTTTCTTTCATTAATTTCTACTTTTTTCAGACACAACAACTGATGCTGTATGTATTTTTTGTTCATTTATTTTCAGAGGAAGTGACACAAGTGATTGCTGAAAAGTCAGAAAAAGAACATGTTGTGATTGAAAATGAAGCTGATGTAGATGCTGGTCCACGCACTGGCCTGCCATGTTGTCGAATGTGCCTACGTTTGTTTCCCAGTGATTACGTGTTGTTCACACATGTCCGTTCCAACCATCCAGCTTGTGAGATCAAAGACAGTGTGTATTTGGAGGAGTTGCGGGCTCGCAGTCGGCTGGCGTGTCCAGTATGTTGCAACCCCCCTGTATATTTGGCCACCCCACCCAAACTGCGGCGGCATCTGAGGCTGCATCATGGGATTGAGGATTATGTGGCTGTGTGCAAGATTTGTCGAATGGAATTTTCAGACAAGCAAGAGCTGGACTTACATATGGAACTTTCTCACAATGTAGGTGTTGTATTATGATCTTTCATCATAGCCTAATCAAAGTGTGATTAACAGTTTTTTGTTGTCGTTGTTTTTTTTTCAAAACAAATATCCAGGTTAATCTTTTCATCACTTGAACTTTTTCTTTGACTGAAATTAGTTTTTCATCTGCTCAATAGGTCACCTAGTATACAGTGGAATACAGTGAGTGGATGTTAGTGGGGGAGTAAAAATAAAGTTGACTCATCCGTAGTTCAATTCATCCATATCTCACTAAAGTCTACAAAAAACGGACTACTTATTTGGAGTGACCTAGCATTATAATGGTCACTTCCACTTCCGCATTCTTTCATCGAGCATCGAATCTCTTCCATTTGTTTTCAGTGAGATCTACCTAAATCTAGTTTTTAGTTGAATTTTAACATACTATTGACACCTGTTGTTATTGGCCGTTTAAGTTTCACTGATGTAAACTTGCAATATCCACTGCTCCCAACCCTGCCTCCTGAACATTCAACTCAACATGATCGCTGCACGCGCACGCACCTCGTGGCCCTCCAGCACTCCTATGCCTCCCTACCGCTTCATGGTGTAAAACACTGTACATGTATTATGCTCTATACTATTACTAGTACTAGGCCTTTTTCCAGTGATGAACATTACATGTGATATGAGTCTATCTGCGGGCAGGGCAGGAAGGGTGCAATACTTCAGTGTTCTCATCTTGACCACAATAGCTTAGCTTAGTGAAATTCGAAAGTATAACTAAGTCTAATTGGCCAAACCGTGAGCTACACAATAAGAGAAGAGGGGGGAGGGGATTTTATTTTTTTTTTACATCTCCTTGCCACCCGCTAGTCCGGCGAGCAAGTTTGCCGCGATGAGAAGAACAAAGGCCGGTTCCCGGGGGTCTGCTCGGGGTAATGTCCACGCATGAGCCGCGGTGCGGTCGGAGAATTGCCCACATCAAAGACGATCGCCAACACTACATTTCCTATCCTCTTACGCGGATTCGCATCACACTTTCGCAGGGGGGAAGGGGGTGTGTAGTGTGAGCGCGAAGCATCATCAGCTAGTCGGGGGAGATCGTGGCTGAGCTGTGAAAAGGAGGAGGAGACAATGGCCTATCGGCCTCTGATCACATAGTCTGAGGGAGGGCTTAATCCTGTTTAGTGAATCAGTTTAACAGTTGTGGTTAACGGCCTATAGTTGTGCTGTCACAAGTGGGAGGAGCGAAAATGTGTTGAGATGATGTGCCACGCAAGCTGAGATTAGTTACATTGACTCAAGCATTACATTTTCCTTTGATCTTATAAGGATGGGGACAGGAGAAAAAGGCAGACTCATTAGTGAATACGGATGAGTTGACGTCGATTCATCAGTTTGATTTTTAGTAAAGTAAAGAAGAGCCAGGACCAGTTCCATGAAAAAAGATCAACTCATCTGAAAGTCAACTCATCAGGGTTCAACTCATGTGTAGTCAACCGTATCTGTTTTCATAAGTTACTACATCGTTCAGGGTTTTTTTTTTTGTCAGAGATATGTCAAAGGCAACCATACTGTCTGGGTGGAACATGTGCTGTACATCCATCCTGAGCGAGTGACAATGCATCTCATGTAACATTCCAAAAATGATGCATGCAACATTTTCATAAAATTGATGCTTCTGCTTTATATGTATTTCTGTCATTGGTCAGATCTGAGGGTCACCCTCTTAGACTGACCTGTAATTAAGTTCTGTAGCATTTCATATAGCAATTTTCAACACGTTTAGCTGTTGTTTTATTGACTTCTCTGAGAGGACAAAAGCTCAGAGGAAAGAAAAAGAACGGTAACAGTTTATTATCAATGTAGTACTAACTTTTTTTATATCAGTTACTTTGATATTCATTTGATTCTTTTTTTTTTTCTTTTGTGTGTTATCCTATCAAAGACATTTTCATCCCGAGGACTGGTCAGCCTACTTAAACGACAGCAGACAGGACATTTTGCCAGAGGACAGCGATCTCTCCTCACAGATTGTTTATCTTGCAACAGGTGAAAGATTCTGTGATGTAGTGATAAATTTTCATGCGTCGGTCTGTTTTTTTTGTTTGTTTTTTTTGTTTGTTTGTTTGTTTTTTTGTTTTGTTTTTTTTTTTCCCCTCATGACAGAGATATGGAACTTTCTCAAAAATATGATCACTATTCATCATCATGTGTTTAAGAAGTAATGAAAAAATAGAATGGAAAGATATGATTACCTAATTAGCTGAAAGAAGTCTTTTCTTATTATCTTCATGTTCAGATGGACAACGAATTTTGGTAAACCTTCTACATATTGACTTATTTAACGTAGATAGTACATTTTTATTCTGTCTTGCACAAATGAAAATTATATTTTGATATGGTGAACATGTGTAAATCACTCAGGCACACTTAATTCCAGCGGCCATTCTTATACAAATCTATTCATCAGTGGCAGCCATTAGTTTGGGGGCTGCTCCATTTTAAATTTACATCTCGCTGGCTGGGTGCAAGAACCCGACAAGTGCCAGATGTCGAAAAATCACTTTTTTAGCTTAAATCGATATCAAAGTAATCGCGCACCTTGTGTCAAAAGATGGACTCTCCAAGATAACTAGAAACGAAATTGCAATAAATAGACCCAGTATTAGTGACAAGAAAATCGCACCCAAAACCGCCAAAGACCCTTGATGGGTTTTTGCTCAACTTTTGTTTGTGTATTTTTCCGTCATGGGCCCATGTCATTTTATTGCACCAAATGTGGTGTAGTTCATCACTAGGTAAACTGTAATTAAAATGAAACATGTTAGTTTTTTTGCATTATAAGAAATTTTGTTTTGATTGACAATGCTGTTCCTGTAGTTCATCATGATCAAGGCAGAACATTCAAGGTTCTTTACAGACATGTGGTTGCTGCCCAACAGATAAGTAAGTTAAAGAGATGTTGTTCTATGTCTTCATAGACTCAATAATGCTTGTATAAATATTAAAACGTTTAGAGCTTTGGTAAATCAGACAAGTACTTATAACGAAACAGGTCCTTGACAGATTTTGGTTATTGAAAACAGGTGCCTTTTTCTCCCCGATCACAGGTGTAATGCAATGAAAAGAACATTGTACAGTAATTTGTATTTCATGTTAAATATCCAAGCAAGAGATCAATTTCTGATGCAGTGCTTTTACAAGCTATTGTGTGCTTAAATTGAACACATACATGTAAAAGTAAGGAAGTATGTAATTAAACCCTGACCCAAGAAAGGGGAATATAAAGATAAACGACACTATTCTCTTTTTTAATCTTGATTTTGAACAGGAAAATATGGGAGAAGTACCTAAGCAGACCCGGCAGGCACTAATCCCTTCTTACGGCGGAAGGGATGGAGAAGACGACATGCCTTCTAGACTCAGTGAGAACGTAACAAGCAGTGAAGATGACCAACCCCTTGCTAGTCTCCTCAGGGTCACATCTAAAACTACACCAGAACTCAGCTCCAACGACAAGCGACTTGATGACTCAGGCCCTGACCCTGATTTTAAGCCAGAGCTCTGCGAATGCAGCACTGTAGAGAAGAGGTCTGGGCAGAGTGTGAGAAGTGTCGTATATTCATATGCCATGACCATTTTACTGAGGATGTCAAATCCTGTAAGAACCACGGAAAGACTGACAAAAGGAAAGAAAAACACAGGACAACTAAAAGAACAACCATAGAAAAAAGGCTCAAAGGCCCAGTGGAAATGTGAACCATTGTACGGAGGAGAATGGTCGGGTATTGGAGATAAAACAGATAATGAAGAACCAAAGGGAAGAGAAGGAACAGAGGGAGATGAGAGACAGGAGAGAGAAGACAGACCAGAAGGAGGAGAGAGACAGGAAATAGGAGAGGGACCAGAAGGAGGAGAGACACTGGAGAGAGGAGAAGATCGACCAGTAAGGTGAAGAAAATGAAAGACAAATCCTGAAGAGTAGAAAAGAAACATCCAAAAGCGCCTTCGAAACTGTGGAAACCCCCTACATCTCTGCAACAGGGAAGGAAAAGGCAGCTCAGAAGATAGGACTCTATTGTAACTCTTCTTGTATTCTAAAGTGCGCAACAAAGTTTGGTGAAGAAGACAGACAATCGATCTTTGATAATTTTTGGGCATATGCAGATGAAAGAGAACAACGTTTTATTCTGAGACACATTGAGCAATGCCTTGTAAAGAGAAAAAGGATTGGATCTGAAAACGCAACGTAACCTTTCGGTACTTTTTTAATGCTCAGGAATCTTAGAGTGCAGGTTTGCAGAACCTTTTTTGTGAATACACTTGATGTTCACAGTAACTTTATATACCACACACTGGCGCAAGTCTCTAGCATTGTTGGACATCCAGACAAGGTAAACATGGCAAGCAGGAAAAGGTCGAGGAAAGCACTATTTAAGGTGTTAAAGACCCCATTGCATGTGTCCCGCTTGTTGATTCACATTACTGCCGAGCAGACTCTGAAAAAAAAGTACCTCGATCCTTCACTATCAGTGGCAAAAATGTATCAGCTCTACACTGATATGTGTGACAAAATGGAAGCGAGAGAACGTCAGAAGACAAGTACAGAAAAGTCTTTGATTATGAATTTAATTTGACTTTCCACAGGCCAAGAAAGGATCAGTGCGAAACATGCATTGCTCACAAACATAACCAAACACCCAGTGAAGAAGAGGAAATGTTATGCAAAATCTATCAGGAGAATAAGAGAACAACCAGACAAATGAAAGACAGGCTAAAGTCACCTACAAAAACAAGCTGTGCTTTTGACCTACAGCAGATCCTTCTGTGTCCTCATGGCCAGAGTTACAGCTTTCACTATGTACAACCCTAGTTGTCTATGACTACAAACATGGGGATGTGTATTGCTACATGTGGTCAGAGCATGAAGGCAGCAGAGGATCTAACGAGATGGCCACTTGCCTTTACAACTACAATGTTGACAGGAGCAATGATGGAGTTAACAATCTGCACTTTTTCTGACAATTGTGCCTGGCAGAATCGAAACAGATTTGTTTGCCCTTGCCCTACACGTCGCTCAAACAAAGCTACATCTTAAAAGCATCACACGCACCTTTCTTGAAAAGGGGCACACAGAAACAGAAAATGACTCGGTTCATGCTACCACTGAGTGAAAGACAAGATACATTGAACTCTACACTCTAGAACAATGACATACTGCTGTTCGCACAGCCAGATCTTCAGAACAGCAGTACGTTCTTCAATGAAATGATGATTCAAGATTTTATTGACTTCAAATCCATCACAAGTGCAGTGAGAATCCTGTCTGTCAATGTTGAAGGGGAGAAGATCATGTAGAGCAAGATCAGACAAGGGAAAACAGTGACAACCGACCCAAACGCGCTCCACATCAAAAACACCTACACGGGTCCGTCTTGTGTGGATGCAGGTGAGATGAAACTGCAAAAGGACTGGCCAAGCCTGGCATTGTGGAGGCCAAGAAGAAGGATCTCCTCAGTCTCTGTGATGCTGGACAAATACCTTCTAGTTACAGACAGTTCTATGACTCTCTCCCCATTGGTGGTGTCCCTGATAAACTTGACGATGCCTAGATCAAGTGCCGCTGGACTGCTTTATCATTAATATCAATTTGTTTTTTATTTGACTTTCCTCTCATAAAGTCTAAAGGACACATAGCCGCAAAACAGAGGTTTGACTCGTGAAAAAATAAACGCTAATATTTTTAGGCAAGATAATTTTTAATGCATCAAAGAACTTGATTCAGGCTCTATGATTACTGCTTTTTTGGTTTCATTCTCTCGTAAACTGTCATATATGGCAACTTTAAAAAACATCACAGTATGATACCTCAGATATGTCTGTCTTACTTAATGGTTTACAATAGACTACTAATGTTAATGAAAAATCGTATTATTTGCCTTTGATTTTATTCTCAAATGTTTAACAATGCCTATCAAACTGCATAGGCCTGTAAATCAAAAACGTTTCCGTTTGTTACTGATGAGGTTGATCAGCCGTGAAATCAAAGTGTTTTTGCAATTTCATTTTACAGTTATTAAAATAATTGGTGTAATTCACTCAGTTTCGATATGATAAAGTTTAGAAATTTGGTGTTTCTCATGCTAGACAATGAAACTGGCTGTCTCAAAATTTCTTTCAGTCTTTATTGTTCACGCATGTCATCATTCATTCCCTGCTCTCTCTCTTTCTCTTTCTCACTCTTTCTTTTTTTTTCTCTACCCCCCACCTTCTTTCTCCACTCCCCTTTATTTCCCCCCCACTCACTCTTTTCTCTTCCACCACTTTCATTTTCTCTTTGTAACCCACCTCTCTCTCGTTTAGGTCTAGAGCTAATATGAATTAAGATCTTTGCTGAAAATGTGTACTTATCAGTGTTGCTCTGCTGAGCCCCCTGACCTTACCCAAGCAGCCCATCCTTTAGCCTATAGGAGGCCTTGAAATCCTAAAATCACTGCCTATGGTGGAATGTGTGACAAAACAATCAACCAGCCAACTAAACTGTTGCATGCAAAATACAGACATACTTCGTAGTTACAACATAACTTTCATTTTCTATATTCTAGAGGCAATAAAACATCAAAGCTTTTGGTGAGTTTTTTCCTCATATTGAATGAGGTAAAAAGCGCCACCATCTCTTGTCGGGTTTTTGCTCCAAATGACAATTAACGGCACATGCCACCAAATGCCAATTTTGGGGATTTTAGTTTTTTTTAAAGCCCAATAAGATTCAATTTAGCGTCATTGTATGCAGCAAACAAGAGTAGAAACATGTTCCAAGTCTCAGTTTACTACACATACTTTGGTAGAAATAAATCAATTTTATGGCACTCCTATAAAATTGCAAAATGGCATTTGTTGGGGTCTTGCACCCAGCCAGTGATCTGAGGCTTAATACAGTGACTGCCTGTGAGAAGATAATGTCAGTCATTTCAAAATGTGCCAGATTAACTCTTAACATGGACAGAAATGACCAAATATGTTACAAGAGCCTGTAGATATAGTATTGACTGACCGATGTACTTTCTACAGATGCAATATTGACTTCAGTGATCGAGCATCCTTACTGAGTCACACACTGAAAGTGCACCCTGAGCTGAACCAGTTCAACATCTGTCGGCTGTGTGACCGAGTCTTTGATTCTGGTGTAGCCTTACACAAACACCTGAAGAAGGCTCACGAGCAGACCCACAGCGGAGCCCTCAAGTGTCCCTTCTGTCCAGCATGGCTTCCCAACATGGAACTGGCCTCTGTACATCGAGTGACTTTACACAATGGTGCTGTTCCCGTCCACTGCCCTTTCTGTGGTGCTGGTAAGTTAGTTCAGGGTTTGTCTCATCATTGTCACTCTCATTCATATCTTAACATTTTGAACATTATCAGAGGTGAGCTTTATGGAAGAAAAAAAAGAAAAACTTGAAAGCTGTGATATATATATTGCTTGCTGTGTTCACTTCTTGTCATGGTAAGTAAACAAATGAGGAATAACTTGTTTGTTCTTCAGTGCAACAAATTCTCCTTTTACCACCATTGTACATCTCCCCCCCCTCCCCTCCCCCCCACCTCCCCCCGACCATCCATCTACCCATCCCTTTCTAATACTCCAGAGAAAAGATTAGACATAAGATAATAAAAAGGTGTGAGTAACATTAAAAAGAAAGACTGAAAATAATTGTGTTATTTCCATTGAGGAAGGGATTGTTTTATGTTGTGTTTTTTTATTTACAGGTTACCAGAGTCTTCACCCCATGTATAGCCATGTGAAAAACCAACATCTGCAGACAGAGGCTCATATCTGTCCCGAGTGCCAGAGCAGTTTCCCCACCAGCCGCATGTTATCAGAGCATGTCAGAAAGGCGCATCTGATGACTCCTTATGTCATGAAGGAGAGTATACACAACAGTAATACTACTACCTACTGCTGTCCATTCTGTACCGTGTCTTTCATACGCACATATGACCTGGCTGTCCATGTTGTCAATGCGCATAAGGACCATCTTTTGCCAGCCCAGTGCCATATGTGTATGCAGTCATTTGTCAGCGAGGTGGTTATGAAAATCCACATGTCAGGTGCTCATGGGATTGACATCCGTCAGCAGGATGGTGCTGATGAGGAGAACTATGGCCACTATGACGAAGGAGAGTCGGTAACTGTGGTGCTGGAGGACATGGGAGATGAGGCAATTTACTCTCACAGCAAGGGTATCGACTCTAGTATGCATGGATCCTCACTCATCAGGCGACACATGCTGGATGCTCAGGATATGTTGGAGTCACAGGGTGAGAGTAGATGCTAGAAAATCTCCAGACATTTGGCAGATGCTCTTTAGTTTGCCTGTGCTTTGCCGTTTAACAATAACTTACACATGCCTGGTCATAACAGCTTCTTTTCTACAAAAGTGACAGTAATTTTCTGTCAAAAATGATCAATAAATATTACGTAAAAATGCTTTGTTTGCTCCATATTGATCAAAATAAATGCGTTAGATTTGTCAACATGGTTTTGAGAATGCAAAGGTTTGTTCTTGGTTTGATCATTTATTCTATATGATAATTAGAGAGCAGCAGAATGTGGAACCCTGAGAAACCAATGCAGTTGAAACTAGAAATATGTTTTGTCTCTTTTCAGAGGCTAACCACTATATTCAGGACTTGGATGAGCAAGACACAGAGACCGTTGTTTACCTTAATGAGAGAAACCAGGTTGTAAACACAGGTAACTTATTATTCTTGTAAAGATGAAAATGTCTCAATAAACTATGACATTATTTCTCTTTTATAGTACAAAAATAACAAAGAGATAGTAGATTGATTATAAAAATAGAATTGTGGTATTTCAGCGTTTCATAAAAAAATATGTTTACTATCTCAACAACCCTATTTATTTTATTAAGTAACAATAGATATCTGCAGGTACTTTTTGCAAATTCAAGAAAGTGCAAGACAAAAGCCAAAGGGGCTAAAACTGGTCAGAAATTTCATTCATTGTTCTGCTTGTTGAATAATCAATAGATGTAATCAGAGCTGGTGACTCCAATAAGCAAAAGAACATTTCCCACCAACTTTTTTTGCAAAGTTAGGAATGAGCGAGATAAAAGCTAAATGGGCAAAAATTTAACAGAATATTCATTAATTTTTCCAACTGTTGAATGTTGAATGATAGATATAATTAATCCGGACTTATGGCTCTGATGAACAAAGGAACTTCTCCCAGATACCATGAAGCAGGATAGACCAGCCTCCTAATCTAAGACAAAGACAGACCCATTGATGAATTTATTGGTCAGTCTCGACTGTAGTGGTCACCTTGACTTTTGACAGTATAGTAATATGAACATCATTCATCTTTGCCTGTACCCCTAGGTGAAATGTTTGGTGCATGCTCCAGCATGGAAGATGTCCAGTTATTGGGGGAGGCTAGCGATGACTTTAATCTGCATGGTGTGGATTACCTGGAGACACTGACCAATGACAGCATTGCTGTCGGAGCTGATGTGGTGGCTGATGTCTCGATGGAGGATATTGCCAATGGCAGAGCAGTGGAAAGGAGTCAGGTAATGGTTGTGGGTGACCTTAACATCTAAAGTCATGCTACTCCAGCATAATTACAATCGAGCATATTTCTCTGTCTAATCGCATAAGTATATTTTAATATATAAAAAGAGTATGCTTCATTTTATTTGTCCTCATACAGTGGTCTCCTCCTATTAACCCACCATCTAAGATCAGAGCCAGGTTCGCCAAAGAGCCCGACTCTGTTTTGAAATGGATTTTTTTCTCTATAATTTACCCCCCTAAGAACCCGCTCCCAAATAAAAAATCCGCCTAGGAGCCCGGTATCAGGCCAAGATACGCAAAGTACTCATGGTGTAATTTTACATCAGATTGTCCACTTTAGAGAAACACACAGTGCTAAATATGCAGTAAACATGGGAAGGTGGTGAAGGAAACAGGGATACAAGGAGGAAAAGTGATGGTTGATGTATGACTGCATAATCAGGTCACATGCTGATTAGCCCGTAATCATTTCTTTGGCCCTGTGTACAGAAAGGAATAATTTTAGCCACCTGACTGGTCACTTTTTTTCTTACTTTGATTGGGCTGGCTAATTTTCAATACTTTAGTCATTCATGCAATTATCCAATTAGGGCAACACTGCATATGTTTTCATTCAGTATTGATATCATTACGTGAAAACTCACTCGATTGTTAAACACTGCAATGGGTATTGTTGATGAAATTGTAACTAAGAAAGGTCAGGAATTGTTAGATCTAATTATATCAAATACACACATAGGGGAGAAAGCTGTACTTATTCGCATAGACGGAACTTTAAATAATGATAACGATCAACTAATTACAACAGTCACGATAATGGTCAGATGGGTTGCTTAATTTTTCAGTCCGCCTAAGAACCTGCCTTTTTTGGTCTCCTGGTGACTGGGCTTTTAGGCAGAGACAACTATATTAAGATGCTGTTGTGCAATTTGATAAATATAAATTCAAAGGTTCATAGTTTGAAATGACAATAAGGGAACTACTTTAATGACAGGAGAAAGTGATAGATGTGATATGTAGTGTAACATTTCTGATACAAACTGCATTTATGAAATTATTTGTTGTATGAAATTGTGTATGTACATTATTTGTGAACTGTTGGCACTTGTCATTGTTATTTTGTTAACATCAGTGGGTATTTTATAGAGGGCCAAGTTTGCAAAACATTTTGATTGTATTTCTCTTCAGAGTACTAACCATCCAGACCTTCTGGGTATGACAAACCAGTTTGAGATAGATGGTGTGTTGTATGAGCTGGCAGCACCGCATGATGCCCCACCCCACCGCATGCATGGTGCTAGTGACATGGTCACCATTGACAGCAGTGACTTGAGAGTAGCAGGAGACAGAATCACCATTGATACAAGCGATTTGGCACATCTCTTGAGGCAGCAGGTCCAGTAGGCAATTCTCAGATCTTTTAGGATACAGGACTAAGACCTGTTAGTGACATTCTATTAACTGACCCATTTTTTTTAGCTGGCTAAGTTACTACCCTTTGCCAAGGACAAGAAGTACATATGTATAATATAAGCATTGCATAGAAGGAAAAAAAAACACAGATTTTCTTATTTGAAACATCAGAAATAAAAAATTATGAAGAAAATTATCACAGTGACAAAAAAAAAAAAAAGATATGCTCATCAAATGGTAATTTGAGCATGCTAAATTCAAATTTGAAGCCTAGAAAGCTCCTAGTTCAAGCATTAACAAATCACTGTCAGAATTATTCCAGGATCTGCACCCCCCCCCCCCCTTAATCGTTGATAAAGGGTTTTTCATTCCCTGACTCTCTGGATTGAGTGCTTCCAGCATTGCTCAACATAGCATTTCATTTTGGTTCATTTTGGGCTGCTTCTAAAATTGCTTACAAAGCATTTAACTTGTCCTGTGGTGCAGTGGTGAAGCAAGAGAAAAATTGCGTGTTTACACATTATTTGTGTAAAAGTGTGTAGCAGTAGCACCAGTAAATTCCAAGCAACGGGCAAAAATAGTCAGTTTAGGGTTACATGTCGAAAATTGAGTTATTAGTATTAAACCAAAGTTCAACTTCTTATCTCTAACATATTAAAAGCTTTTTTTAAAATTTTGCCTCTTAATTTATTTTTGAAGCTTGTTTTTTGACATAACTACATCGAACAAATTCCAAAATGAGCTTATTCAACTGGCTTTGTTTGGTCACTTCGACTAGAGCTAATGGTGTTTTACCAACTGAATTGTATAGCGTAGCAATGCGTTTTCCTTTAAATATAACTATCTAATCTAATCCAGTAAACCTAGCCAGGAATGAAAATAGTGTATTATTTACTATAAAATTACAAGACTCTGAGCCCAACGAATTAGCTTAGAGCAGCAGTGAAGTGGCAGACATAAGTCATCTAAGTAGCCAGAACATTTTTTTTTTCAACCGGAATCTCAGCTGTTATCAAAAGAGATGCTTGCAAAACATAGTTTCAGTGGGCAAAGGAATCTTGAGTAAACTGTTTTTCTTTCAAAGCACGATAAATCCCTTTTTTTTCTGTTTGAAACTCATTGAAATTTTTTTCTAAAGCATTAACCCCTTCACTGCTTGGCCTGGAACTGCCATGTAGACGGAACTGTTCCAGGTCTATTACAGTGGTATTTTTTACTAAGGTCAGGGAGACATAACTTGTGAAACTTGTGTTGGACGTTTTTTGGAGTACAATCCCTCGACTATAGAGGTCATCTTGGTTTGTTTTGATCGATTTGGGGTGATTTTGTTAATTTTTAAAGAATTTTTCCTAATTTTCTTCAACTTCCGTGACAATTTCATGATGGCGTCATGTAGTAACCATCATAAACTTAAGTATACAGCATTAGAGGCATTTGATGAGATAGCTCATAACTCTGATAGCGACAATGATGAGAGTATGTCATTTGGGATTTTGAAGACTTTTTCAATGAATATGATGATGAGGGTGAAGGGGAAATACACCTTTTCGAATGTCAGATGAGATTTGCGGTCGAGCAGATGCAAAATGACAGTGACAATGATTATGAAAGTGAGCAGGATTATGCATCTGATTCTGAATCTGAGACTCAAAAAGTAACTAGATCAAAGTCTAGATCTAGATCAAAATCCAGTGAAAGAAATGAACGGAGCAGATCAAGGGAAAACCTGCTCTGTATTTCCAGAATGCTACACTGCATATCACACAAAACTTATTTCCTGGAAGCAATAAAGACATTTACAAGTTAGTTCAATACATCGTGTTACTTTAAGTGAACAATTACTCATGAATATGCATTGTTTGGTGGAATATTGCTTGTAATATGTGCTAGATCTATAAAGTTGACATGTGTGCATTGTACATCTAAAAACCATAATTTCTTATACCAAAAGGTCACTTAAAAAATCATTAAAAATTTTATTGCCAAAAATGTGAGGGGGGGAAGGGGGGTTGTATATTATGAAAGACAATTCATTTTTGTACAATACTGTGAAATGGCAAAGCAATTCCTTTGTAAATAAGAGAGTGTTGGGCTTTTAAGCGAAGACACTTAAAATCACCTGATTTACCCCTGGCAGTAATGGGATTTTGTCTGGCAGTGAAGGGGTTAAACATTTTTCGCTCAGTTAAATTTTTCACATCTTTAGAAATTCATGGAAAAATTAACTATAAGACTTTGAAAATTTAAAAAGCTGCATAATCAATAAAATCTCAAGTTTCAGAAACAATTATAATTAAAAACTCAAAAAGTAAAATTTCTGACAATTCCATGGTTTTCCCACAGGAATACACATTTATATGTATTTGCGAGTCATGAATTAATGGATTTTCCCAGCAGTTTTTAAGATTTTTGACAAATCAAGGTCTTTTCAAGAACTCATTATATGATCAATGTCTAGAGATCTAGACTAGAATAAAGACCATTGTGAAATAAATTGACTAACCATATGTTGATTTAGCTTAAGATGAATGTTTTGTACATTACACTTCATGTCAGTTTCATTATTTTAGATCTGCCTCATTAAATTCTCTGTCTATAGCAATATCTCCATTCACTGGATTCAAGTGACCGAACATATTTTGCCCTGGAAAGCTTGAGTGATAACACATGCTGCATTGAATGAATTTACATCCCTCCCATAAATTCACACAAATGTGGAAAAAGTTATGCTATGAAAGGATCCAGATTTATTTTGACCCTGAAGTTTTATACCTGTAACTATCTTAATCTAGATTTGAGATGGCATCTGTCAGCAATCTCCTTCCTACTTTTTTTTTTCTGTTACGAGTGCTCTGAGATACTATATTGGCAGTTCAACTAGCTAGTGTTTGTATTTATTTTCTTACTTAATGAAAAAGTGGGGGGATATGGTAAACACTTCATGCTGCACTCAGCCCCAAATGCATTCGATCCCAGCTTTAATTTCATTCAAATCAGGTTTTTTTTCTCCATCAATTGTGAGGTGAGTTTGTGTACATAGAGCATGGCTGTGATACATGTACATGTTGTAAGTTATTTGTAGAGCTTTTACTTTACCACTTTCAGCTTTAACTTGTGAATCTAAATTCTCACAGCCAGTCCAAATGAGTTGTATGTCAATTTGTCACCAAATTGAGTAACAACTGTCACATAAACCTTAAGTCATATACATGTACTTTTATATGGTGAAAAGTTTAACCAGAGATTTTGCAGATTGAAGAGACAGAGGTACCCGTCAGCACCAGCTAAAACCAGAAGAAAACTCAGCAAAAGTGAACGAGTTAGCAAAATAAATCTAAATATTGACGTCACATCATTCTGATATACTTACTTGCCCATAAGAGCAGTATTTTCTTATTCAAAGATGAAAGTTCTTTCAGTTCTTGCAATATAAAAACATCGATATCAGAGCATCTTCATCTGATTTTTCTGTTGAAGTTTAGCAATTTATGACTCATTCTAACTGGCCCACGAGACAATACAGTGGAAACCTGATAAAACAGGATTGCTGGGACCAAAGAAAAGTCCTGTTATAAGCAGATCCTGTTATAATGACATACAATGAATTAGAGGAATAAAACATTGCTAGCCGTTTGCCTGATTATAGGCAACATTTTTTTTTCCATAGATAGTCTCCTTTCATTGAATTCTTTTACTTTTGCGTGATCAGCTAAAACCAGAGTGATGATGATAACAGTATATTAACACGATACATTATACATGTATATTAGAAGTCACACTATGTTCATGTGCTAGTACTAATAGTCAAAAGCTTTACAGAGCAACTGGCCACGTGGATATCTAACAGTCGACACTTCACTGACCTTGGGTCTAATTCTCCCCCCATCACTGTCCCTAACAATAATGCCGAGAGTAACCTAGCCTAAGCGCACTGAAAGATCAAGGGTATCATATTACCTCACCCACTGTCCCCTTCTCCTACTGTATCAAACCCTTTGTGTTCGATCTCTTGTGTGTATTGGCATGGGACTGGGGTGGAAAGCCATAATCACTATGGTAGTGTGGGGAATAGGAAAGTTATCGAAGTGATAAAATGTGGCATGGGAATAAATCTTGCTTAATCCACATCATACAGCAGTTGAAACACATTGCGATATTAACACCGCAAAATGTGTACAAAAGCAACTGCACTTATCAGCATTCATCACTGTTAATTGGCTAACTGGTCTGTGAATGATAAGATCCGTATCTATCCTGTCTAACGCCAGGAGCTACATCTGTGAGTCATTTCTTTATCCATGTGGGCCCACCACTTCAGCTGTTTGTTTATCATATGAATTATGAATGAGCCACCCCTCGCTCTTCCGATTCCCCAAGCCACTTCGCTGATCTCATTGCCCACCACCCACCCCCTCCCATCTTATGGCGTTCCCAATGAACAAAGCAAATGAAATATATGTAACAGTGGTTAAGCAATCATGTTTGTAGTGTACTTTGACCCACTTATGCACCTCGCGCAGTTTCGAAGTACCATTAGGTATACAGGTGGACTACATTATTGTGTGCGCCTAGCATTACAGGTATCCTGTTATAAGTGATTCGACTGTCACAGACTACTGCTATAGGAGATAATATTTTACTGCCAAAGAATAATGCCAAAGAAGGAGCGGACATGGAGATGAGCGATGCTCCTGTTATAAGCGATTTCCTGTTATAAGAGGTCCTGTTATAAACGGTTCCAACAGAAATGGCTGATAGTCTTAATTCTTAAGTTAGTCAGCATGGATGGATATGAGTCACAGGCCTTAGTTTATCAGTCTATTCACTTGCTATTGTGGGCTTAGAACATTTGAGTGCAGTGGAAAAAGCCTGGCATTTTATGCTCAGAATTGTGGCAGAATTCTCACTTTGAAATACTGAAGAAGAGTGGGCTGTTGTAACGTGTGAAAGCACACAATGGATATCACTACATGTATACTGTTACCAGCTTTTTCATTTAGTGGGATCAGTGTTTAAAGTTCTTGCTTTTCATTATACTTTTACAGGTGGTGCAAATAAATACTGTATGAGTTCCAAAAGTCTGTGTGTATTCGAATTATGTTGCATTCAACCTCCTAGTGGAGGTTACCTCGACGGTTGTATTTGAGTGAGCAGAAAATAGGAGCGATGCAGCCGGGGGGGTCCATTTCTGGCAGTGAACATGCATGTATGTAGCTGTTGAACAGTTATACTCAAACGATGCATTTTTATCCTGCATCAAAAATATTCTTTATTTATTTATTATTATACCTAGGCCAGTTAAAATACATGTACATGTTTTATTTTATTTGTTTTGTTTTGTTTGTGTTGCACATTTCACAAGTTTCAAAAGTGCATGATTTGAATATTGGATATTCTGGGTAGAGGAGTTGTTTTTGATTCTCAGCACTCGGTCAATGCTTCATTTTTGTGTGTGTGAACACAGATGGGTTTGTGCATGTAGTGAGCATGTTGCATAAGTGCAGAAAGAGAATGCTAGACAGAGAGCAAGAGCTATAATGGACTTACATTTGCAGTATGAAGATAGCACACAAAATACTACATGTAGTAACAAAAGCATGTATGCGTGCACTGGAAAATCAGTCACAATATATAATATAGAAGTGCAAGACCATGATGCTGGGCCTGTATTCATACTGCCATTGAGAATCAGTTGTTTGGGGGTTGGAGTTAATCGCTAGTCATTTTATTCATAGAATTTCTGCCCAATAAAGTGTGAAGTCTGGCAGAGGCAGATATTGATCTGCTGGAAATGGCAGTGTGACTGTCAATATTCAGATTTCTTTTTCCACCCTGTTATGGTTTAATGAGGTTACAGTTACAGTTATGACCATGAGATTTTTCATGCCTGAAGTGGAGCATAATTCACTGAGTGAATGTGTAGTATTGTACAGTATGTGACCAGCAAGGCAGTGGTTTGTTTGTTACAGCTGTGTGTGATCTTGTAATGTCAGCTTTCAGATGGCAGCTCCACATTATTTTTCATTTGTTAGCAATGTTTGGGCATTGAGGAGACTAATGCATTTTTTATGCAATAAATTATTGTTTCAATTTTCTCAACAGTCTTCATTAGTTATTCTTGATCTGGCCCCACGGAAAATTGCATTTCAAAATCACAAAAATTGCATCTGAAAAACTAAAAACTGTATGCAAATATCAAAAAAAAATTGCAAGTAAAATAAGCGAAAAAAATCTCTTCAAGACCATACATGTACTTCTCACAGAATTAGCTGATAAGTCATTTTTACTGTAAAGTTTGATTACAGTTTGATGTACAACAGTTTCAATTACGATAGTATTCCTGAAAGATTCATGAAACATCTCTGAGATTTGAAGTTTCATTCCTTTTTCTCTCTGTTCATAAGCATTACTACAACGTTATCCACTAGAGAACTGTTTCACAATGAATAATAAAAATGACATTGCCTGTCATAGATCAACTGGGGGACTGACAATAACGTAAAGAAAATTAGTGCCAGAATTTCTTTCCACAAAAGTTCACTTGCCACAAATTTGTTATAAATCTCATGGCATTTTTCTTCAAAGAAAAAAAAGCGCACCACTCTGTTTTTGGCAAAGTCTGATTGAAATTGAAGATGGAGAAGCTGTGTTAAAATTTAGCGTCTCCAAAATTTATCAGAAACATGTCCCTCTGCGCGTCAGAGAAAAGGTTCCACTGCCAAACTAGCACACTAGTCTTAAAAAATGGACCAAGCCTACTAAATCAAAAACAGTAGATCTAGACCTGAATTTAGCTCATATGTTTCATTTTCATATTGCTGGCTAAAATCTTAACAAAACACAGTTAAATCTAGATCTAGATTTTGACAGCCTTTTCTGTTACTTGTCTGTCTCTCCATTTTCAGCAAAATGTTTCGATCACTTTTTAGATCTAGGTCTATCCAGTAGACCTTGCAAAACAGTTGATCAGCACCACTAGAATAATTCTGAGCAGGGAACTAACTTCTGTTCGACTGCACCTTCGGACTAGTGACTATTTTTGATGAAGAATCAATCCATTGTCGAAGATCTCTTATAGATCAAGTAAATCCACCATACAATCTAAATCTACTGCTCTCCAGTGTCACATTTTCATAAAAAATCACCGATTTGAAAAGGAACACTACTTGTGATTATTAGAAGATTGATCGTATACTCGTCATTGGACAGATTCACCATTTTTCTCCTCAATTATATGGGGAAGGTAAAACTTGAAAAAAAATCGTAGTTGAGTTACAAAATTGCGGCTGCAATGCGGCTAGGAGCAGAAATGGCAGCCGCAAAGCGTTTGCAAGTAATGTAATTTTCTGGGGGGGGGAGGAGAGGACAGCTTGATACATGTCAACGTTCTTTTCCCAACTCTGAAAAAAAAAAAAAATGTTAACAGCCTTTTGTTGTTGTATCAACTTTTTCTGAAGCACTGATTTCAATTCACAACATTTAATGTTCTGTTTGTCATTAAAAAAAAAAAAAGAAGACAGAGAGAAAAAAAGTGTAAATAAAGCCCGGGTATCAATCATTATTCAGTGAGCAGATTTCTTGTACCACTCAGCATAATCCACAGTCTGTCTACTCAAAGTTCAGAGACACAAACATTTAACATTTGCAGAATGCAGTGAAGAAGATAATGGAATGAACAAGAGAGACAATAAAATTTAATAATGCCCCATGTTCACTTTAATGTTATGCCACGCACCATTCTAAATATAACTTAAACCATTTTCACAGATGCATCCATATGTACAGTAAATGAAAAATGATGCTCATTTACAACAACTGTTTTCACCAACATCCATTCTAATTCTAACAATTTTGCACTGAGTCTGTCAGTAGTCCCAATAACTGTGTGAAAGTTCTGCTGCAAAGACTTTTAGTTCCAATTAAATAAACAATTAATTGCACCTTAAGTAAAACACTATCTACTACCATATTAAAAAAAAAATATCAGTTTACACTAAACAGATACAGTCAAACCTCTGGATAACGACATCGTCCGGGATCGGAAAATTATGTCGTTATCCAGGGGTGTCATTATTCCGAGGTTTTCACGATGGCGGAAAAAGGGGGCGTGGTGAGACTTCAGTGAATAGAACGATGCGATGCGCAGACCAGTGCCTGTGATGAGACCTGACCTGCCACTTTGTCAACCCCAAAAATTAGTATTTTAATTCTCAAAAATCTGAATTATACAAAACAATGAGGTAATATTACAGGTAATCATGTTTACGTTTAAAATCTAGTCTAGATTTACAGATTTATATCCCGTGTAGAACTAATTCTCTAATTAGTTCTTCAGTAATATTAATACCCTATTATTTCTGAATACATGTAATAATAAAATAAATAAAAAAGACCAGACTTTCATCTAACTGGTCCAAACTCCAAGTCAACTGTAACGCCAAACCAACCCACCCTAAGGAATAAAAATACGTCAACCATCTAGATCTAGACTCTCAATCTAAAGGAGCCGTTTGCGGTTCTTCAAAGCATGCGAGTTGGGCTTGCTGCAAGAACCGAAAGCTTGCCTATTCCCGATGTAGATCTAGTTGGTACTAGATATTATAAATTTAGCTTTTCAACGAACGAGGCAGTAACTAATGTCAGTCGATGAAACGGTAGCGATTGCAAGACAAGTGCCGAGACCCGATTCACTTCCGGCGAAACGAAATCGAGACAATTCAAAACAGGCACAGGAGGGCCAATGTCGGTGAAACAAAAAGAAATCGGAATACAGTACAGGCAATCGGAAAAATCGGAAGGACAGGAATTTGTGGGGGAAAATCGGGATATTCCAATAAAATCGGAATAAATGGAAGGTCTGGGTAGGACACGTCCCAACCACATCAGAATGTGTATTTTTCCTGTTGACAAAGGGTTTACTAGTTATGCTTTCACTCTCCGATGCGTATTTTCATTGTTTTGATCGTAAACAGTGCTCGAACGCCATTTTCCCTCTTGCCTATTTGGCTGGAATTTTTTTATAGGGCGTGGGTGTCAACTGCTGATTATCGCTATATGGATATCGCTAAACAGGGGTTTTACTAAAATTTATGTCGCTATTTTGGGGTTTTTATTACTAATAATATATAGCAAAAAAATCGGGACCAGAGGTCAATGTCGCTATCCAGGGGTTGTCGTTATTCAGGGGTGTCGTTATCCAGAAGTTTGACTGTAATTAAAAAAAAACACTGCACACTTAATTCATGATTAAGTGTCTGCAAATGATGGCTGATGGAAACAATAAAGCTGAGCCAAAGTCAGTACAAAACAAAACTAAATACCACAACCCAATCTTTTCAGTCTGCATACAGAATCATTGTTAAATATCCAACTCTTTCTCACCAATTTCAAATGCACTTTCATGACAATATTACAGCATTGTAAAACATTCACAGAATGCTAGGACAAAGTATTTAACAATCATGAGTAGATAATGATAGATTTGCCAATTGCTCCCAAATAAGATATTTTCTTTTCCCCTCATCCCCCGAGGAGGAATATCCTGAGAATTACAAAAGAATGGCACAAAATGGAACTGTTAGGGCACTCCAGTTGGGAGCTGTTGTTGCTGTGCTTGGTTCTGAGGCTGCTGATTTTGTTGCTGCTGCTGTTGTTGCTGTGCAGCAGCATCTTGTAGATTTGGGGCTTCTGAAGGTGGTCTGGAAGCAGAATTGAAAGTGAAAACTGCTCTTTTAGTTCTGAATGTTACAAGACTTGTCAGATATTGGGGAATCGAGAAAGGGGTCAATTTCTTAAAACACTCGAGTCAATGAGGTGGTTTCCACCTAAGAACTGCATCTCAAGAGCCCAGTCCACTTAAGAACCTGCCTTTGCTGCAGAACACAATTTTTCCCTACAATTTACTGCATCCAAATTAAAAATCCACCTTAAGACAAGCACAGTGCCAGGAATGGGGAAAAGGTGTAATCCTGCCACATGCAGACCAATCTGCAACCATTTCTTGTTTTGCCAACACATGGGGTAGTGTTTGGTATTGGTTTTGTGTATGAGGCAGTACAGCTTTAGTCTCCTGACTGGTCCTTGTTTTCCTATTTCAGTTAGTCTGGCTAATTTTAAACACTTGCGTCACTCCTGTGATTATCCATTGGGTAACATAGCTACATCATCTTGTCATTCAACAATATTGTCACATTTAAACTCAATCGACGTTTAAAAGAAGACAGACACTACTGATGAAATTATAAAGCAAGAAAGGCTGGGAATTTTTAGATTTAATTAAAACAGTCAAAACAGAGAAAGCTATAGAGAAATTTTTAACTAACAGTAAGATCAATTATCGCAGCAGATAGGACAGCCGTTACATAAGCTTTCAATTCACATAAGAACCCATTTTTTTCTGTCTTCTGGTGACCAGGCTATTAGGTTTAGTATGAAACTGTAATTCAAAGCTTCTTAAAAGTTGCAAATATTTACAACTCTGTTATCATATTTATAATATTTTCTAATAATTCTGTTTGAACAATTTCCTCTTCCACAAAATATGAGCTAATGGAAACCAGCTTTAATATGCCAGGAACACCATTTAAAAAAAAGGCTAAAAGTTGTGTCAAAAGACCCATTTTTTTTTTTCGAATGATAAGACAAAGTGATGTGATCACCTGTATTGTTTACCACTCAACATATTCACCTATGACAGCCAATTACCTTGAGGGACTTGGCTTCGGCATTTTTGCTAGAATTGCTTGAATATCTTTCTTCTCGTCGTAGGTTTTCCACATATCGTACAGTGACACCATCATGCGAGTGATCTCCATCACCTGGATATGGGCAAGAGTAGCAGGAAAATGAGCAAATAGCAGACACTTGTACATCAACTATCAACAGTTAAAACTGTCCATATTGAAAAAGAAAGCTATACCAAAGCAAATTTTCTTTCTCCAAACTGAATTTAAAGTAGAGGCTTAACTAATCCTTTCCACTTGTTTCTGCACTGAACAACTCGTATTTTTTCCTTGTTTATTTATCATCCCCAAAATTCTCTAAATACCTAAGCTCACTGAAATAAATTTCAGGAGACACAAAAAAAATAATAAATACCTAGTTTTTTCGTATGTAAAGTTTGTCATTGCAGACTTGCATGTCTAGAGAATTTCTGGGACATTATATATGTTTACCATGACACAGAGAACAGGACTGTCAAGAATGCTCAATTAGTGAGTGCAGTTAAGCTGATCTTTACAGGGCAGGTATAAACTGCTAATAGACACAGTGAAAACAACGCAATAAGAAGATAGCAAAGGCTCACACCAAATCTGTCACAGAATTTTTTCAGTGGCAATTTGATAACAGAAACTACAACAGTCGATTCTGCTTAATTCAAAATTGCTGGGACCATCCTAATGGGTTCGAGTAAAGAGAGTTTAGAGAGTTTGACTGCCAGTTTTAACAAGGGGGACTATTATCGAATGACTAATGAGGCACTATTAAAAATGTTTTATTACAGTATTATTTCCCCTTATAAAGAAATCATGCTATGGCTTCTGAACTTCTTTATCTTAAATTCAAGCTAATTTAACTGGATTGCTCACCCCAATAAGGGCTGCTTTGAAAGAGAAAGTAAAGTGAAGAAAACTCGAGGCAGAATGGTGTTATAGTCTGTGATCCGAGAAAAATGTGGCTGCACCGCACTTCACGCAGCCGCATTTTTACCTTCATGCCGTACTACTGCTGCACTTTTCGGCATTTTTTGCCATTTGGGAGCATTTTTCGGCATTTTTGTACTTTATAATGATGGAAGTGAATAGAAATTCTTTATTGATTTTGAGATTTTTTTAATTGGCGGACTTTTCTTACCCGGAACAAAAACAACAACACAATAACTCTAGTGGTGTCTTCACTGTTGTGACTACAGTCGACCTCTAAACAATGTACTGCACTTACTAAAGTCAGAACGTAAACAAGCGCCTAGCAGACATCTAGATCTACAAAACATTCACCAGAATGTCTGAGAAATGCCATTGTGTATCCCTTTTTTTTTTTTTTTAAATCTAAGTACAAGTACGGGTATTTTGCCCGGTGAGGAGACTGAAGGTGACAAATATGACGATTCTGTGTCAGAATATGTGAGTAAGCCAGAACTGGACTCTGAGACATCGAGATCCAGTAATGACAATGATCAAGCCTGGCGTCATGTCCTCAACAGACATACACCTATATAATTTAGATCTGAATTTAGGCCTACTGCTATGGAGTGGGACTACATATAGAACAAGGGGTAAGGGGAAAGCATTGAAGAGAGGAGAGCTTCCAGCAAAGAAATTCTAGGCCTGCCTGACATAGCCAGTATGAAGATATGACCCTGAAAAAGCCTACTGGGCTGATGCAATGGCTACTCATCCAAGCAAAAATCAGTGTTGTATCAAAGAGGATCACCGAGTGATTTGCTCTTTCTTTGGCGCATAGCTTAAATCTAGTCATTAGTTCTAGATTTAATGATAGAAGCGTTCATTAGTTGAAAGATATTTAGAGCCTAGATCTAAATCTCCAATTGAAGAGAAATGGACAATTCATCAACACATCACAACAAACTTCTAAAAGTGGACTGAAGGTCACGCCACACCAGCAACATGCTAAATATAAGGAGTGCACGCATGTCCTGGTAGGCAAATTACCTGTTTTGCATTCCTTGCAATTTGGTATTAAATCATGAAAGAAAATCTGTTCTTGCTGCACATAAAGATATTGCTAAATATATGGCCAATTTGAAATGCTCACGTGATGATCCAGCAGAACATAACTTGAATCAATGTCATGTGAATGTTAAATACAATTTTCAGAGCCTATGTTTGACAACCAATACATGTACCTCCTTTTCTATTTTTAATCATTATTAGTACACCCTTTTTGGAAACTTATGTGACTGGCTGAATAGACTTAACCACAGAGGATTTAAAAGTTAAATTGTTTTTGCATGCGTATGGTGGTTTGGCAGGCTGAGATACAACAAAAGGTGTTCAGTTATATCAACTTTATTCATCGTGACCTTTGATAAATGCAGTGACACCTGGTTTTCGATCTTGTATTTGTCATGTTTGTATTATAATTATGGAGCGAGGATCTGGAGATTATCCATGTGAGCAATGCCTTTTTTTAAAAAGTGTTAAGGTTAATTACTAATCCTGTTACCTGTTATTAGATCTATGTTAATATATGCTCGCTAATGGGCTGTGCAGACTATTATCTGAAAACATTATGAAAATCTGTTGTAATTCATGAGTTGCACTTTTTTGGGCATTTTTTGGCTTTTTTGGCATTTTTTTTGTGGCAGTTTTTGGCTCTGAAAATGACATTTTTCTCGGATCACAGTATAGTGTTCAGTCCTGGAAAAGACTGTATACTTTAGGCAATGAAAAGAACTGCTGATGAGTAGATTTTAGCCCTGAAAAGGACTTAATGTTAATGAAGTTTTAGAAAAGGGCTGTTGAGTAAGTTTTAGCCCTGAAAAGGGCTATTAATAAAGTTTTAACCCTGAAAATAGTTAGAGGAAGCCTTCACATAATCTGTGAAGGTGTCTATTTAAAGCAAGTCAATCACAAGTGAAAAAAAACCAGCACAATGTAGAATCTGGCATATTCCATCACGATGCTAGTCGTGGAACCAAGATAGTGATAATAACACTGGAGCAATGCCAACTGTAGTGTTGCCTACACACTTCGTAATACATGTGCATGTATACCTGTATTATAGACTCTGCTGGGATGCTTAAAATTATCGATTGATTGCTCAACAGAACTTGCCCCTGTACGCTGTTCACTCCCCTCCCCAGCTGAACACGAAGCCTTCTTATGCCGCAGTGGCATGGGGCACACTCAGTACACATAAATTTATTGTCTAATCCCTCTCATCCTATTCATAGTACCATCTCCTTTGTTTTCAAAGCACCGACATCCTTGTTTGTGGAGAGGACAATAGCCGATTTTTATCTTTGTAGTGGCACTGACTGGTTCGAGTAAAAAGGATTTCGCGATAATGGCTTCTAGTTGTGCAAGAGGCATTTAATACACGCAAAAAGGAAAGAAAAATCTATTGTTTTGTTTTTATTCTAATTATCAGAAATTCGAATAATCGGAGTTCGATTTGAGTGGACTCGATTGTATATTTTTTTCTTACCTTGTCATTATCCACAGATAATTCTGCACACCAAGATTTGATGTCTTTCTGCTTCACAATACTAGCCAAATGTAAACATGCTGCCGATGATTCAGAAATGATAATAAATGCTTATCAGAGGGGTGAAAAGAATGAAAAGAAGACAACACTGACATAGAAACACTAGCACATTCATGTATCCTTTACAGAAAAAAATTAACAGATTTGATTTTTTATCTGCCTCTGAGCTGACATTTTTTAAAATATGTCAGTATAAAATACTGACATTCCCCACAGAATGCAAATAGTTTTGCAAGCTGATAATTGCTATGGAAGAGGATGAAAGATACACTAGATCTTAACTTTATGTCTAAATCGAAGACACAATAAGATTCATCTACAACAGATATGTATTGCCTATAGCAGGCTCTGCAGCAAAATTTTCTCTTCCTGATTCCTCAATTTGAAAAGCACAGAGCCGGTTCAGGCCTGGAAAAGCAGTTCTGCAGATAGTATATTAAGAGTTAATGTGAGAGAACAGTTGTGCGTTCAACTAGTGTTGTGGGTTTTCGTGGTGGAGCCTAATACACATAAGAGCTGTTTTTTAGTACTAAAAAACACTCTCTTATGTGTATTAGGCTCCATCACGAAAACGCACAACTTCGGGAAAAACGCGATGCCGGAAGTACGTCATACTTTTTCCTACGTCATTCAATCATCAACACGACTCACTACTACTATTATTTGGAGGCCATCTGGGTTCAATAAGCTCACAGCAAAGAGTTTTAGTCACACATTTCCTCCCCACCGTAATAGGGTCAAACCGAAAAGTGAGACAAATTTGTGAATACTCTGGAGTGTTTGTACCCCCCTGCTAAAAATAGACACGGGTATTTCCAACCTTTCGCTTGGTCGAAACAAATCTATTGTCCCAATTGAAACAGTTCTAACACTCGATACAAAATATTGGGGCTATAATATATTAGGACAACCAATGATCTTTAATATGAATAAAGAAAAACTCTGCAGCTCATTTCCAGGAAATGGCTGCCCAAAACACTCCATGCAATGGAATATTTCAGCATTTTGCTCTCATAAATTTCTTTTCTTGAATTTTACAGAGGAGTAATGGGTTATATCAAAAAGTTGGCAACCTTATAATAAAAGCACAGTGAAGACATAAGATCACTGCATAACCTAAAAGTGTAAGCGGAGAACTTACCTAAAGCTACAAGATAGGGAGGATAGAGTAGAGGAGCGTCTGTCCTCAGACTGTCATTCACCATTCTCCTACAGAGTGAGAGAGTGGAAAGAAAAAATGATAATGTTATTAACTACTTCATTAACTACAACATTACAAAGTACGTCTAAACAGTGATCTTTCATATGTGGGAGACCCACATGGTACGTCCACAGTCAGCCACGTTTCTCCATCTATCCATTGTTCCAATCATTGACCAGCCTCTCCCATCTATACTCAGAATCTTTTGAAAGACTCATCAATTTGGTGACTGGCAGATGACCTAGCGATGAGAGCCCACATCAGGCATATTGTTCAATGCTTGTTCAATGTAAAAAATTAGTAACACTGAGTAACACTCAACAGTTCTGACTGCCTTGTGGGAAAGTAGAAAGTGGGTGCTGGTTGGCTCACACATAGTGAGCAGGAATGAGACCAGATGAAGGATAGCAATGGATAGAATGAGGGAAACTGACTGCATCGCTGATGCTTAGCACAGAAGTCCAAATTGGCATAGAAATGAAGCGGTTCAAAAAGTAACATATGGCATCCAAAGAAACATTTATGTAGAGCCAACAACCAGGCACTCAACTAATCATTCAACAAGTTTATTTGAATGTCTACAGAGTAATACTTTCCAAATGTTATAAAATCACGTGTTTTGCTGACATTTCATGAGCAAATATTACAGATGTTCTAAAGAGTTTTCGCATGCTTTTACGCAACACTATCATGCTAAAAAAGCAAACTGACGTGTTTTAATTTTCATTGAAGCAGATAAGATCAAAAACTTTAATGGCCAGTTGTAACCTCTTTCCTGAACTTCAGAATTACAACTGACCATTTTCCCCAATAGACAATCCTTTTAATGTGTCTAAGTAGCAAAAAGTTATCTTCATAACCTTTATTTATCCTATGAATACCTACCAAGCCACAGGTAACAAGTCTGTTTCTGTTCCCAGATCTGCACAAAACTTGGTCAGGGGTCTGTAGGGATGGTACATTATAAGACAGCAATCCTGCAAGAACAACAAGAATGGTTAACTCATACTGATACTCCCTACTTCCTTTGTTGTTTCTTTACTCTTTTACATTTTTTCTCTCTTTCCAAGCCAATCTTGCCCTTCTCTTCTTCCCATCATAATCTTGTTATTCCTCCTCCCTTTTCAAAGTCTATCACTTTCCTCCATATCATATTTCTTATTACCGGTGGCATGATGGATTGAATCGGCCATGTATCTGGGCGCCAAATTTTATGTGAAAGCAATAAAAAACATCTATTACCAACTTTGACCTAAATCCAGACTGACATGACAGATAATTCTTGTTTCCCTACAGCTGCCTGAAGATCAGATTCTAAAAACGTTCAGTTTTAATAAGTTTGCATTTGAAATAAATTCTCCATTTTGAACTTCGTTGATTTCATCATGCTTTACTATGCTCTACTCTATCTCCTTTCTATGACTGATATTAAACAAATAGGTAACTACCTATGTTCACTCTAACTTGCTAATTTTTTAACTCTTTCACCTCAAAGTTTCTGGGATTTGCTCAAGTTTAGCCAGTCCTTCAAAGCCAAACACTGATACAGAAATTTGTGTATTCTTGCTATTGCCGTAGCCGAAACCAAGAGTTTGATATAAGATTTCTAAATCTGATGGTGCTAGTTTTCATGATGAAGACTAGACTTGGCTAATTTAGTTCTTTTTCAAAAGATCATCTTTTAGATTCAGTTTCCTTCGCTTCATGAGGTACTATATTATCCAAAGCCACTAATGATAATTTCAGTAAAATTATTACTCAATTAGTACTCAGTCCATTTTTCAAATGATCTGGGGATGAAAGCAAGAACAAAAGTATCATCAAATTTAAAATTTGAAGAAAAAAATAAGTCTGGAAGGCATCATGTACTCACCATCATTTCTAGGAGATAGAATTCACACTCTAGCACATTCTGTATTTTATATGGATATTCTCCACTGAATGCATGGCCAAACTTGTTTTTAACTGGAAATGGTTAGAAGAATAAATCAATTTCTATCTTTCTATTATCCTTTTTTCAAGTGATCTTTGAAAGAAATCAGAATTTTATACATGACATATGGGGAATGCATACAAAATCAACCTCCAACTAAATTTATCTAATATTCTCTTTCTAAAAATATATTGAATGAAACCAAATATTAAAAAAAAAAAAAGAAAAAAAGAAAAAAGAAAGAGGACTGTCAAAATTAATTTACCACAGGACAGCTTTGCCAAAATCATTTAGTTAACAATATCAAACCTTTCACTAACTATTAAAGCAATGACTGACACTACCAGTAATATCTTATTCAGTCATTGCTCATTCAACAGAAATCTCACCTATGTTCTGGCATGTTGTTATGAGGCGACTGTTTGAGATTACACCAAATTCCTGAAATATGCAAACCCAGAATGAATTGTGATTTACTAGGCTTAGCATCATAGAGGTAATAAAATGAAAACAAACCACAGAATACAGTTACAAGTCTATAATGGCATCATATAGTGCAGTCATTGATTTCTTGTATTGGCTGGGAATAACTGATAATTTTGAAACACAGTTGCTATCCACCGAACCAGTTGCTGTAAAGTATTTCCTACTTCTGAGAGGTATAAATTATAAATGCTTAGGAGTGAAAAAACAATGCATTCTTTTGTGATTTCACTTCTAAAAAGAAAAAATCTGTTTGATCTCATATATTTTCAATAAAATACTTTGAATTCAATGCAAATGGAACACTGATTATCAATACTAACTTACATTGCATAACGAAATAATATCATTCTGTACTGCTGGTACTAAAATTCATATTTTATTTTTTTTTCTTTGATGGAGCACACAACAAGCAAGAAAAATAAAATGTAAAAAGTCACTTTCAGGAAATCATGGTCACATCTAATAATTACCACATGAGAATCCCTGACCTAAAAGTTGCCTTCCACTATTTGTTTAAATCAACACTGCCACCTCTCCCCATCTGCATTCCTTCAGTACTTGTAAACAACCTTATTGGTCTTACCTCCACTTTTGAGGCCAGGAACGCACATGTTGGAGCCATCAACCAAGGATCAATACACTTTAGGGAATTTCTGAAATAAAATGACCAACAAAGGACTTATTATATCACAATATGATAATGTAAGTTTTCAGACACAACTATTATTAACTCATGAAGTGTATAAGATTACTTTGTAAAGAAGATAATATGTCTACAGTTACACGTCAAATATATTAAATGCTCACACTCAGAAACAGAATTTTGAGTGACATGCTACATGTAGCCTCAATTATCAAACACTCCCTCCAAGCTTATTAGGACTATATGTGTAGTATATCAAACACCCTTTAAAAGTCAATTTGGACAACACTTTTACTTTCTGATTTATATATAATTCAAGCAAGTCTTTGATCTCATCAGTAGTCCTAACACGGTACCTGTAACAGTCAACGATGCTCATTCTATTTACTGAGGGGGCTAAGTTTAACCTCAGTCCCACTAGTTACTCATAGTCAAGTGAATTTGATATCCAACAGACCCTAGATCTATATATCACAGAATGATGAGTGAAATCCACAGAAATGAAAATTGGATAAACAATAAGATCTGGTGATGAAACCTTGGTTAAAATTTTTATTACTGATATCCTTTTTTCTTAGATATAATATACAAATGTCTCTGCAGAAAATTGACAAGAGTATTTGAGGGAGTCAAAGCTTGAAGTCGATTCCACTCAAAGTCAAGTGAATTTGATATTCAAACAAACCATAAATCTACAATACAGGATGATGAGTAAAATCCACAAAAAACATAAATCAGGATAAGATCTAGTTCAAAAGTCTCATCGAGAATCTGTAATCTTTATCTAGTCTGCCTTGTCTCAGTCTCTGAACAAGGGATGTGTTGATCTTTTTTTCAAGTCCCCGAATGATATCAACTTAAGTGAATCGACCATATCATTCAAAGTATGAAATAGAAATAAAAAAGAAACATGCAGAGGCAAGATTTGAGCTAGAGACAGGATACTCCTTGCCAGGAAGAGACTACAAGTGCTAGAATTGTAGCATTTGGCTGACATTTCACATATATATCCTTTATGGCATACCTGGCATAAAAACGCTTGAAGTAAATTGTGGCAGTTGCTATAACCTGTTGTCTAAACTTCAGCTGTTCACCCAGAGCCTGTATGACTGAAGAAATAAAAGAAGCGTTACTTTCTACTTAAAGGATTAATAAACATACACATGTGATGCAAATAAAGCAAAACACTAAATGCGATATATAATTAGTTATTTCTTCTAGATACAACAGATAGCACAGTTTTTTTCTTTTTGCATTTCAAGAACATTGTCCAATACCAAGAAAGCAGTTCTAAAATCTTTTGCACTACACATCATAATCATGACTCTTCCTACCAATATTAAATTTAATTTAATTACTATGGCTTCTTGAAGTATTACAAAGTGGAAAATTCCCATGAACACTTACAATTTGCAAAAAGCATCATGATCTTCTGATATTCCTCCTCTGTAAGAACCTTCAAATCATGTTGCCGTTCTCTATACAAGTCCTGTCTGTCCAATAACCACTGTTGACTGATGAGAGAAAGAAGAAAATGAAGGAATTATACATCATAAAATGATACTTTTTCAAATAAACTCAAGTTACAGATGGGCTAAATAAGCTGCTCTTCCACATAAGGGAAAGCATGATTGTTGATCAGAGTTGCTATGTGGACACGTGTCCGGTTAGTCTCCTTTGTATATACGGATGCTATTTTTAGATCACCCCTACCTCCAGTGGTGCGCAAACCAGCTCAGTCCAGTGGTCATTGTTTGAGTTCAGACATGTTTTCGCCACTTTCAAAGAATTTGAATATGAATTAAATTTGTACAGCACTGAAATCACTCAGATCTAAACAACAGCAGCATTTATTGAGGTTCACTGCGCCTAAACAATAAAATCCTTATTTTTTTTAACATTGTAACTGCAAATCTTTGATAAATTTAGAATTAGAGTTGGTGTGTTAAAGGGGTGTTCGCGCTATTCGGCAAGCGCATCATGTCAAATTCAGTTTGAAACAAGATCGGCCAATTGTAGCTTAATTCCTTTAGAATAGAATGGGTGGTCTTAGTTCAAATCAGTGTAATTTGACATGATATGGATATCAAGTAATACCAACACCTTCCTTATCCACGGTACGAACTTTGTACATGTACACATGTAATAATTTATTTATTTTTTTTAAGGGAAGGGGGACTGGGTCATTTCAGTGTTCTGTGGGCTGGTGTTCAACTTTTTTTTTCCAAAATCTATGAACCTTGACCAAGAAAAGGGAATACAAGTAATAAGTACACTGCATTTTTTTATATATATTAAAAAAAAAATTTTAGTTATTTACACATGAATTATATTTTTTAAAAACCCCAGTACAGTAAATCCCGTATCCAATAAGCTCAGATTCAATGGCACATCAGATCCAGCTATTCCAACAAGATAAATGTATAATTAAAAACCTCCATTTAATTCTCATTTCAAACATTTCGGATGGACTGAATGCAAAAGTATACAATCCCATTTCAAATGATATCTAAAACTAGCCCTTAAGTTTAAGTCTAAAGCCATACACTGATTGACGAGAACAAATGCTATATCTCTTTTATGCTTCTACATGTACTTTTAAAGCCCTGTAACCTTTTTTTCACAAGTGCCATTCATTGATATTTTGCCCCTGAATGAGGAAAAAACTTGGAATGTTACTTCAGCTACACTGTATTTGTAATGTGGGTACAATGGATCTGAATAATCAAATGACAACTCCTAAACATTTAGCCCATGATTAACTACAAAACTGTTCTCTTGCAAACCAGTCCAGTTACAGACAATAGATCTGCGCTTGAGATTTGGATTGGCATTGAGAAATTGCTGGGCCTTTCTGTTCATCTCAGTAACAAGGAAATTCCAAAAAGTGTGGTCAAGGAATTGTGCAGTATAAATAATCATAGTCGTTAAACCCAGTGTCACTGAAATGAATGTCTGCCGAAGCCTGGTATATGAGGTGTACAGAAGCGGTGTATTTGTTTTGTACTGAAAAAATATCGCTGAATACATCTCAAGTCGATTTGGCTCTAATTATTTGCTATGATTAGTTAAAATGTGGGAAAAGTACGATGTACACATACGTCTTACTGGTCTTGCTAGCCACTATCCGTGACATACCATACATGTCAAAACGTCATCTTGGCACAATTAACAAAGAGCAAAATATGATGTGCGCTGTATGTCATTTGGGTCACAAAAGGGTTAAAATAGTCTGTCTGTAATAATAAAAAAAAATCACCTTCAGG
>JBCEWB010113153.1:0-27576 GCA_039654565.1 Peronia peronii
GATAGATAGATAGATAGATAGATAGATAGATAGATAGATAGATAGATAGATAGATAGATAGATAGATAGATAGATCTGAAATTGAAAAGGGAAGGGAGAGCTGAGGCAATAAAAGCCCATCAGACAAACGAACAAGAAACAAGAAATACTTGGAATGCGGAAAACAAGACTTTCCGGGGATTTGAAACAAGACATGGCCTATCGCTGACAGAAGAAACCCCTATTTCATCTCCCCGCACCATAGGTAAACCTGTACAGCAGACAGTCCCAGAGACTAATCGTGCGTACTGAGTTGTTTACCACAACATCCATCTAACTTGGCACTTTGTTGTTTTTCTCATCCGGCAGGAGATGATGAAGATGGGGAAGTCGTTTTTTTCCTGGTACAGGAAAGAAAGTACAGGCACGCGTGGAGAGAGACAGAGACAGAGAGAGAGAGAGAGAGAAAGAGAGAGAATGAGAGAGAGAGGGAAGTGTGGACGAGGGGTGGGGCAAAGGGGTTACACTTTAAACGAAAAGAAATAAAGTATTAAAATTTTAAGAATGACGAAAACAAATAAAGAGAGAGAGAGAGAGAGAAAGAGAGAGAGAGAGAGAAAGAGAGAGAAGAAAAAAAGAAAGAAAAGAAAGTCTAAAATGATAGCGAGAGAAGAAAGTTTATAAAGAGAGTTAGGGAGAAAGAGACATTATTTTGGCCTACATGAGAACATTGAGAGACGAAAAGTATTAAAAACGAATGAAAGAAAGAAAGGAAAGAAAGAAAGAAGAAAACAACAAAAGATAAAGTATCAGAGGACAGTAAAAAATTTCATGAGAATATAAAATGAATGAAAAGAAAGAAAAAATATAAGGTTTAGAAGAAAAAAAAGGGTAGAAAGGACTTGAAGAGAACCAATATCTTATTCATTATAATATGTAGTTCAGATGTTGCCCCAGTAGTTTAGTCTATGACCATAGAAGATTCACCCAGACTATGGAATACATTTTCCCGCCTCCCATTCTCCTCCAAACTCCTTCGCTTTTAACCCTTCGCCTTCAAAGCTCGTGCGCCTCTCACGGTTGAAAAACTCAACGGTTCATCTTATTTGCGATTTTTTAGAGCGCAGGAGATGAAAGAGTTGGCTGATTGAGGATGAGGGGCGAAGGGGAAGGAGTGAGGCTACCAGACTCATTGAGTCATGACAACAACAACAACAACAACAACAACAACAACAACAACAACAACAACAACAACAGCAGCAACAACAACAATAACAACAACAATAACAACAACAACGACAACATTGACAACAAAAACAATAACAACAACAATGACAACAACAATAACAACAACAAATGCTGATAACATTTTATATTAACATTGGAATTGAAGGCCTGGTACATGATTATTATTCAACTTATGCATATATAGAGTGCAAGAAACAATAACATCCATGATTGCTGTTTATTTTTCTTGAGCCTTTCGATCCTAAGAGGGTAGGATTATGTCCGATTTAAGTGCTGCCTATTTTTTTTGTAAGAATTTTTGTGAGTAGGAATTTGGAAATTTTGCCCGGGACAGGGGATTCCCCCTACTCTTCATCGATTTTTAACTGACAAAGGTTCTTTAATGTGCATAACGTTCACACAGGACCTCCGAAATATATTTGCCCTTATCCGAGAAGGCTAGACGTCGGGCTAGCTTTCTTACCCAGAGAAAGCCATGGGACCGTTAAATCATTCAAATAATGCAGGTTTCGATCTTCGTGTCCTTCCATCCCCTAGTGGGAGGACCTGGAAGTCGAACCTGCAACCTCACGAAGTCAGTTGTTTTCACCATGGAGCAGACACCAAGCCACTGGGCAGGTGAGATCTAATAGAGCAGGGGTTCTCAGCCGATGGGTCAATGACCCCTTTTCAGGGGGTCGAGTAGCCTTGCTAGGAGTGGCTTGGTATAAAATTAATTACTAGTTACCTTTTTTATGCTCTTACACAGTTTTTGTTAGTTTGTTTTTGTTTCTGTGTTTCTTTCCCTCTCGATCATAGAAAATAAGATGTAAATGAAGCTGTTGATGGTAAGGGAGCGCGTGGGTTTCAAGCTTTTGGGGAGGAGGTGGCGAGTGCAAAAATACTGGGAACCACTGAGCTAAAGATTAAATTATTGTCTAACCTGGTGTACACTGGCATGCAAGAAAGAATACTGTTTCTTGAAAATTTATTATGCTAATGTCCGTAGACTGTCTTAAAGGCAAAATTTTAAATTATGATTGAATGACTGCAGCTTCTAATCTGGGTGTGATATGCTATACTATTATTTATTTTTTTATTCATCTATTTATTATAAGGCATAGATGAGAATTATGTCATCTGCTCCTTTTCTGTCCCCCTCCCCTTCTCTCTCTCTCTCTCTCTCTGTCTCTAACCTCCCCTTTCCATTCTTTTTCTTTTCCGTTATCAGATTCAGGAACGATTACTCTCAAACCCGGAAGTCTCACCTGTAATATTTATATCCCATTACTTCCCCTGCTCCCGATGTAGGTCAGCGGAGATGCTGAAATAGTGGGGGATAATATACCTGTTATTAGGAAAAAAAGTGCCCCAAAAGCTCCACTATGGAGCAATATTTATCATTATTTGTACTTTTAACATTAGTAGGAGCAAGTAAGTACCATCCAAATTCTTCAGTTCTTGTAGAAAGGTGTTAGTCAGAGTTTCAGGAAGTGCAGCGTTGAAAATACTAGATACCGCCATTTTGTTTCTCACCTGCGCCTTACCTGTCTTTTCAAGTATAGATATAGTAATTTTGCACAGTTTTTCAACTTTGAATGGACAAACAGCAATGCCAGTTATACATTCCTTAGATATATAATTTTATAGCCAGCGCCTGCTACGTCTCATAGTGTCACCAAAAGTTGTTTTATAAAATGCGGAAGTGTCATGCTATGAAGTATGATACTACAGACTAGCAGGCAGAACCTAAGGTTCACTTTAGCATGCTCAACTCTAAGGGAATTTCATAGCCTCTTGGTATCAAGAGTCAAAGGAGACTATACAAAGATGTGGTGCATTGTTAGATCCATGTTTCGAATGTAAATGAGAATCAAGGAGACCAAAGTTTCACATCCAACTTTAGCAGAACTATAAAGTTTCTCAATTTAGTTTATAGATCTAGATCTACCACCAGTTACACCAGTAAGCAATCAACACCAACACCATCAACATTATTCTGAATTTGAGAACATATTGCCCGCACCTAGATGTATGGTCCCAACTGTGTACAGATGTTGTGAAATAGAAGCATATGTGTCTCCTGGCAAATTTGTCAGTAGTCATAATTAATTGAGTTCATAAATATCTCAAATTTATTTTGTCTCATATTGAATGACAAGGCCCTATTAGATATTTAAAGTAAATGTGTTCCCAATATTCAGGAGAAGACTTTTGTAGGGAAGAAAAAAGTCTGATATTTCAGTTCCTTTCATGTTCTTGACAGATGATCAGATCTAGATCTAGAAGTAATTTTGATTTGGATAAAAGGAGTAAGTTAAAAGTTACTGAATAAAATTTAGGAAATTCTCATGATGTTTTTGGCTGAACTTTGTCGCCTTTGAGAACATTTCTGGATTATGGATAAAATGGGAATGTCAAGAACTGACAATACAGTACTTACATTAACAAAATCTCTCAAATCAGCTAAAATCGTGCATTCTGTATTATAATTACAAGCTCATCCATCCATGTTCATTTCATTTTTTTCATTTTCATGGTTTATTGTAGATTAAAAATTTCAGCCATGATGTTTTCTGTCACTTTCAAGTCTGAGTCAGTAGACTCAAACAAACTATGCATAAAGACATTCTGATTAAAAATGATAGTGTACTTTTAATTTTTTGTGGCAAATTTGTGTCTTTGTGTTTTTTTTTTTTGTTGTTCTCTTCATACATTATGTAACATATGGGTCTGTTTCACCCTTTTATAAATTGGAGTGGTAAGCAAACTGTCTACATTGTAGGATAGAGTATGATAAAGTTAAAATTTTACATGTAAGTGAAAATACCTCAGCTTATTTTATGTTATTTTTCTTAACAGTTCATACAAATAGTATCAAAATAATATTTATTTTTGGTGCATCAGTAAAGTACATAATTAATGAACTGATTGCGATAAAATTGTTTTGTGTTTGTTTGCACTATGCCAGCATGTTTTCCTGTTATTGTCAAAGTATTACATGTGAAAGGGTTTGATTTCAAACATCTTTTAGTCACCTTAACGAACTTCATCAAAAGGATGAGTTTGAGTATTTGAAAAAGCTGTTTGTCACATTTATTCATTTGTTATCAAAAGTACATTTTATATACGTGGTGAATTTCCAAAAAAATATTTTCTGTGCTTTTCAGGTTTGGCCCTGGAGTGTTACGTGTGTGAGAATCAACAGAATAACAAAGACAAATGTATCAAAACTTCTGTCCAGTGCCGAGAGGACCAGGATACCTGCTTGACCCATATAGAGTGGAGAGGTGAGGGATTCAAAAGTTCGTCTTGGTGTCCAGCAATGCAAGTGTTTTAAATGTGACAGAGCTTTTGTGAAACGTGATAGTTTTGTCCTAAATCATTTAGGATTATGTCACAACCTGAAATGACAGTAATGTTGTATATTTTAAAAGTACAACAACTCGCAACGAACTCGCCTTTAACTTAAATTCCATGTTGATGAGTTCCAGTGAGATGTGCACAATATGTCACTGTTTTCCTTTTCATATTTTGCTTTTTTTTGTGCTGGCGTCTTATTTAACTCACTCACTTCACCAAGCTGATACATCAGCTAGCAGTTTTTCATATACAGATGCATAGCCGATACATCGGCTGCAAAGTAGTAGAATTGTAAATTGCCGCATCTGAAGGCCAAATAGCCTGTGGAGTGAATGAGTTAATTCTCAATTGTCCATTTTTACAAAATGATAGTTTTCTTTCACTCCACACCAGATGTCAGATATGTAAAACATGGCTTGATATTGACTGTAGCTATTGTATTGTGCTAGAATGAGATAGTTGTGCAAATGTCTGTAAGAAGAATGTGCATCTGCCAGTCCTTTCCATACAGCTCAATACACTAAACTTTGTCTTTCCAAATAGGCCTGTCCTGGTGAATAGCTGCTAAGCAAATCTGATATTGATGATATATTACAAATAATATCATCATGCTGTGTCTCAAGACAAGAATTTTATCTGCTGTATTACCCTGTCTCTCTCCTGCAGGCTCATGTCTTGTGTCTTTTTTTTATTTTATTTGCATGCTGCTATCTCATCAGTACTTGCATTTGTCAGTTATGTAGAGCTCCAGGGTCTGTCTATGTAACATGGCATTGGAAAGTAGCCTGTTCTTTTCCATGCTTACCAACATCTTCTGTCAGTTACACTCCCATAATTTTACAACAGTAAATAATGAGCTGTAATTGCAAGATTTATCCTTTAAAACAGAATTTTTTGGCTGTGGTGCCAAAACAAATATCCAAAGTTCTACTCAAATTGCCTCTTGTCTGTATCTATCTTTGTTATAGAAATCTGAATGAATTTTGTGCTGTCATTTCACCAGAGGGTAGGAGGTCTGAAGCAGCTATACATGAGATACGTTTTACACATATTTCCCTGCTACAAGTTTACCTTTTGTTCTTCACTTCAGCGCCCGAGTTTTGGACACCTCGCAGTGAGAAGATCCACTACGTTCACAAGTCCTGTAATTCTTCCGGCTACTGTGCGATAATGCAGACAGTTACAGGCCTGAGATGTATGAGAGATTGGTACCGGGACTGGGAATGCTTTGAGTGTTGTCAGGGCGATCGCTGCAACTTTTATGTCACAGTGAGTATTCCGATAGGACAAGACAAGATCAATTGTCTCGCATCCAGTCAGAAAGGGTCATAAGTGGCTGAGACAGAGATATGGGTGGTGGAATCTACAGAGATGGTCTGATATCCATGATTTATATAGTAGAAATTGAAAGAATATTCATCTTTGAATAAAAAGAAATTGTTTTCATAGGCAGATTATACTATATGTCAGAATTTTGTGCAGTGAATTTATAGATTTACGTGCCAAATTGTTCTTTCCCTCGTAATTCTAGCTGGTGTTGGGGGGGGGAGGTGAGAGGCGATCGTTCCTTGTCTCTTCAGTTGCAGTATCTCTGGATACAGTCAGATTAGTTTAACTCTTTCTATACCACACACCGATATATTGGTGGGCCAACGATCGCCATTTTTACCACACATGGATATATCAGTGAGCCAGCAATCGCCATTTTATAATACCTACAGATAAATCGGTATTTCAGAAAAGCAGCTCTGAATTGATCCGGATACACAATGTTCCACATTTTTAATGCCAAAAGTGTGAGAAATAGATAATTAGGAACATCCAGTGCTGAAATGTGTCACAAAAGTGTGCACGATTGTAGATTTTTGCAGAAAAGAAAAAATAGTAAAACCAAGATAGCCACATTTTAGTGGCCCTCAACATTTTCAAAAACTCTGTTGAAGTTCTGTTGAACTCACAGGGAATTAAAAAATACAAAAGTATTTAAATAATATCAATTTGTTGGAAATTGAGTATAGTTTTCCTTTAGAGTGAAAGTTTCTAATTGCTTTGACCTGTTTTCTTCAAATATTGATGAAAACTGTGCAACCGTTGTTATTTCTGTATATAATATTATCTCCCCTTCGCCCACCAATTTTCTTTCATGTGTAACAAGTAAATTGTTTTGCAAAAATGATTTCTGGTATCATTTTTAGAATTTGACATTTGTTAGAATTGAAATCTTGTATAACACTACACAATTTAGATGTCACTTTCACCTTGAAATTCACGTCTGAAATACCCAAGAGTATTTTTTTCTGCTCAGCTGCTAAATAATGTGGTCACAACTCCGTGTCACCTATGGTATAGAAAGTGTTCAGACTTTTTGCGCCACATGAAAGTGTGTAACTTAAGGATTTACGTGATAGCAATAACTCAGTTTGGTGGAAAATTGAGATACGACTTTTTTTTGACTGATTGCGAGACAATTTTATTCTCTTTCAGAGGGTTTTTTCACAACTGGTAAGACATAACGCTAAAGTAGCATATATTGACACACATACGCACGTAGACCAAAATGTTACAAACAGCGTGAGATTAAGGCAGATCAGACAGACTGTGCTGCTTGATAGAAGTGCCACTGATGACACTTTGATCTTTGTGATTGATTTATTAGTATAGGAAGAACTCATTTCTTTTTTAATATTTATTATCAGTGTAGTGAATGGGTTAAACATTATCACTCAAGTCAGACTCCATTGCAGTGGTTAACTGGATTGTGGAGTTACAGAGATTTATATTTTTGCCAATGTTTGTGTTATTATTGTGTGTCAGTTTGCTTGTGGGTCATAAATTACAATAATAGTGATGAATAATGAAATATAGAAGGACAGGTTTTATGAAAAAGTAAGCCAGTAGTATTCATAGACAATCAACACTATTAATCAGTGAAATGCATTATTGGCAGTATTTCGTCGCAGTTTAAACTGATTAATAATTATATAGCTCGAGGATTTTTCAGTTTCTGCATCACTTTTGTGTACACATCAAACTGTCTGAGTTTTCACTCATTTCATCATAAACTTAATAGTTTTTAACCTGTGAGGATTAAAAATGAAATTATATTTGAGTGCATGTCATGACTTTGGTGCTCGAGTGAGTCTGGAGTCTGAGTTTTTATATATGAATTTTTTTATTTTTTTTTGTCAGCAGAGAGGGACAGAATTGTAAGGTTACTTTGGTGAACAAATTTATAAATATCCTTAACTCTTTTGGGCCAAGATGTTCAGGTTCAGAGTTAATCCTATTGACCCAGTGGTCGATGAAATCAAATTTCTCGATAAAGCCCTCTGTGACATCTCAGTCATATCGAGATGTGCAGAGTTTAATTTCTGTTTGCAGTCTTAGAGTGTTGGTTCTTTTGTATCTTATAAAAAATGTTTCTTTGTGTATTCTACATTCATTCATTGTCACCCCATGTTCATACACGGTTACTACAATCAGATTAGTGAAACGGCAGTTATTTATGGATTTGTCCTATTCCTTTTGCAGCTTGGAGGTTCCACACATATTCCAAACTTGCTGATGCTGATGACAGCCCTGGTGTTAGCATTTGCAGCATGGCACAGATAAAGAAGACCTCACTGTCTTGTGTTTGTTGTATGTGTATATGTCTCTGGTCTTGAAACATTTACAGTAGTACCAAATTTAATTAAAAAGTTGCAAATGTCATTTAACACAAAATATTCATTTGTTTACATTGGTTTAGTAAAACTAATAGTCATAGTGCTGGTAGGTAAAATTTTTTGGTCTATTCAGTTTTCAATTTGATCTAGGTGTTTTTCTTTGAAAATATTAACAATGGGAAATGCATGGATTTTTTTTTTTTTTGTTGACAATTTAGTTATCATATATGTTTCTACGATGAATGAGCTTTTCAAGTTGGTGTCAACAAGACCAACCAAGCCAAGCAAATAAAAAATACATTCCTAAGAGTCCAAAATCTTGACAACCAATACTGAACAGTCCAAGTTTTTCTTTTCTTTTTCTTTTCAGTGGTATTTTGAAAAACTTGAAAAACCTGAACTGTCGTGTTTTTGAACATATCCATTCCATTCTCTTGTTTTGTCACAAAATCGAAGCTCACTGTAAATAGTCGATCATATAATAATGTCATCTTTCATCCATCTGCAATTTAATTTCATTTTGTGTATATAGTTTGAAAAAAAAATATGCCATATTTCTAGAAATATTCTGATATAATGGATTAGCATGATGATAAATGTGGTATGGACGCTTAGAAATATTTTTTGTTAATACATTTATATATATATCTGCATTAGTAATGTTGCTTCATTTTACAAGAAAAGCTAAGTAACATTCTGAATAAGAAATTGATGGAAATAGACATTCCATTGAGAATTGTGTTTCAAAACATTCCATTTTTCATCAGGGGTTTTTGTATCACTTTGTATTGAAGAATTATTTTGTTCTAATTATAAGAAAATGCCTGTATCTTATATGGTAAAACTGCTTCATTTTACAAATACTAGTGGGTTGGACCTGGAACAAAAAGTTGAGAGACAAAAAGGAGTTCACATTCTATCAGAATTCATATATGATTCCAGTGATCTGCTTTTTGCATTGAAAATGGATACATGTACTTTTTTTTTCCAAACTTCTTTTTTGTTGTTGTTGTTGTTGACATGTTTTAAATGCATGATAAACATTGACATGTTTACTGTTTCATCAAGTAATGTTTCATAGATCTTTAGAATGAAGCTTTGAAAAGTTTGCCCAAGAGACGATTCTTGAAAGCATTACTTTCAATGAAATTCCATTAAAAATATTGTCTAGAAGATATAAAATAATATGCAACTATCTAGGCCACAATATTTAATTCAACAGTGACTCTAAATCATACTTTTTATAATGATATATATATATAATAGTATATCAGAATAAATTCCTCTGTGTCACATTTGAAAGTATTTTTGGAGTTTGTCACAAGTCACAGAAAGAATTTTAAGGCTACCACACATTGAAAAGATTTAGCTCTAGAATTTTATTTAGACTTCTCACTACATTGGCTGAGACCAGTGAATGGATATGTAGTAATCAGGAAATGTAGAAAAAAAATTTGGTGACAACTTGTCCTTGTGGGTTAGGTTGTGGAAAATTGTCAGAGAAAAAAACTTTGATACATGTTAAGTGCCTATCTATGCCTGTTAGCATTTTTGTATCACGTGGATGCTTGACTGAAATAGATGAGCAACCATTTGTGTTAACTATCATATTGCATGAAATTGAAAATTTGCTAGGAGTGATGTGGATTGTCTGATAAAAGTATAAGTACCGATAACCAGGAGTGATGGAATACATGATAAATTCCTTATATCTGTGTACATAAGAAATCGAAACATCATGTCTGGTTGGAATGTTAAATAAAAATGTTGTTATGGAAAGATGACATGAGAATTATCTGCATTTTTAACATCATTACTGGGGTGCAAATTGTATTGGGTGTGTCAAGAAATTTAAGGCACAATGCATTTTGAAGTTTCTGCTGTTAGAAATATTCAAACTTTCTGAGTATGTATGTGTAGAATTGATAAACAGTGTTATAAATTCCACTTGCAGAATGTTCACAAAGAAAATTCAGTTTCATGCATTGGAAATTAAAGTCTTCATCATCATTTATTCATAGCCATTGTTTTTTTCTTTCAAGGATTTAGGCCATGGACCAAAAACCTTCACTGTATCTGATCCTAACCCTCAAAGACTTTTAATCCTACAAATGCCAAGCCCCTGAATAGCAAAACTCTGAATGTCGAAATAAATCCAAAAAGTTCAACCACTACGTGCTGAAGTCAGTGATCAGATAGACTGTAGTGGGAACTATCATCCGGCATGCAGTTCTGACACTGGGTCAGCGGTATGGCAAGAGACAAGGCAGTGAAGTGTCTATGTCAGAGGCTTGACACTTACAAGGCTAATGTATTTAAGTCTTCTGTATCAATTGTTTAAAATCAGTATGACAGCACCAACATACAGCTTTCCTGCACCAGTGTCTTGATGAATGTTCATTCAATACTTTTAACCAAACTAATGATTGAAAGCTACAAAAATGTCAAGCATTCCAGCTGTACAAATGAATATGTATGATTGTGAGTGTGTGTTTAGTAGAGAGAAAGAAAGAATGAGTGAGAAAAAAGGAGAAGTGACCATGATAGACCATTGTATATACACAGAATGTCTGGAAGGGCTGCTGTTTTTCTCCTGAAATAAATACATCATATACTATCATTATGTTCTGTTATACTCTTTTATTTTGACCGTGTAATTCATCCGTTTCTTGTACTTTGTTCCAACTATTATTTCACAAAGTTCTGCCTCAAGTATGTGAAACTAGAAATTTTCTGTCACATCAAAATTTTATGACAGCATGAAAAAAACATGCATAAACTGTCAACAGCATCAGTAATCTCTCTTTTTGCATTCCATCACATCATGTTGCCACTCTTGTTTATCCCACATTCTTTATATGAAGAACAAACAGAGTTGTCAAACTTCCTACTTTAACCGAAAAACAGACTTTTTTGGTTCTAACCAAAATTCTTTGCTGACAGCATTTTTGTTTTGTCTTTTTTCAGTAACAATACTGCAAATTTTACATCTGCCAGAGGAATTTGGCAAGGGAAAAATAGAGGTTGAAAGGTTTTCTACTTTCATGAAAACAGGCCGACATCCGTATACAGTTATGAGCACCATGAAATTTCTTTCACACATCTATGATTTTTTTAATACTATTTGTCACTTACGTTGGTGTGAAGTCATGAAGGTGAGCAAATTGTGGATTAAAACTATTTTTCCTCCTGTGTCGCCAAAACGGGTCTATTAATTCAAGTCTTATAACTCTACAAGACAAAGGCCTTAGAGAAAATTTACGTACGTTGTGTCCCTTGCAATGTGTATGACAGAAAAATGCCTATCTACAGAGCAAGTCATAATGCATTTCAATTTTCTTGTAAGTTTCAAATGAATGGAAAGTGAAATTTCTGGAAACTTCCTAGCAGAAATAAGCAAGGATATCTCTTTAAGTTACCAACACAGAATTGATAGACAAAAACTCTTTGGATATGAAACCTTACAGTAAATAATAGGCCCAAAATGGAGTTTGTATTGTTTTCTATTTGATAAAGTATAATCAGGACAAGTGATAAACATTTTTACCACCTCATTACCTAAATTTATAATCTCAAACACTGTATATATCCTTTCCAAAAAGAATCGAATCTACAGACAACAGGACTGGGCTTACTGAGTAGAAACATGTATGTTGCTGTACTGGCAGTGGAAAGTTTAGTGATCAAAAACTGACTGTAGTCTCTTGACAGTCAACAATGTTAATCCTCTACCTCCTAAATATGCCGATTTGGGACCCATATCCCTAAATATGCTGTGATTATTAGTTTTGCCACAATGTTTTTAAAAAAATAAGTAGAGATATAAAATATACGGAGTTACCTCCCATGTTGAAGGGAACAAATAGAATAGAATGATAACGAAGTTCTAAGGGGTAAAGGACTATCCAAAGGTTGAAGTACTGTATCTTTTATTGAGATATTTAGAATAATGAGTGAACTCTGGAGCACTTTTTTCCCTGGTAGTGTTATCTAGTAAACTATTTCTTTGTCACACTGAACAGTGATAGATGTGGACAAGAAAGACAGGCACGAAGCACAGGCACAAGTATGTACTGTATAATTATTCACAATCATACATTTGTATGAAAGGCATTATACAAAGACAATATTAAAACAGTGCTTTCTTCACTATGGAACAAAGTCAAAACTATGTAAAAAACACTGAACAATTCATAAGCTAATGACAACAACGAGATGCTCTGTTCAATATGGAACAATTTATTGTGTCAGCTGTACACTAAACTGGAATGTATAATTATCTGAGTTAGGAGAAGCCAACAATTACACTGTACATCAAGAGATATCATGGAGGTGTACACGGTAATATTTATGGTAGTGGCTGCCAGGACGAGGTGGTCAGTTCCTCTCCTTGCACTGCCAAGTTTTAACCCTCGTCCACTGAGACGAATTTGTCGAGAGTTACACAGAGCCAGTTCTTCCCTATCAGTCTATAGGAAGTGTACCCCAAGTATCATAAAGAAATCATGATATAGCACACTGAAGGAGTGAAGGAATGAATGGATGAAAACATGAATGCGTAAAATGAAGGATAAATGAATGATGAATGAACATGATTTATGCTACAATGCCATTAAATGAATGGATAAGCTGAAGGACTAAATGTCTGAAGGGATGAGTCCATGGATGAAAGAGAAAATAGAACAGTGTAAAAAAAATGACTTATAGAAGTGACCACCAAACTGCATTGCTTGATTAGTTGTTTCTCCATCTGTAGTCTATGAAAAAGGATAAAGGGAGATTGGGCAGAGAACATCTCTTTGTACTGCAAATCCATATCGCACTGATGAGGGAAATGGGTTGGGATGATAGATCAATAGTTGATAGAGTGCCTTTTGTCCTAAATGAAATATAGTAAAAAAAAGAAAGCAAAAATTGCTGCCATTTCTCTCCATTTCTCTCTCTCTTGTTCTGTCATTCATTCATCCATACAGGCAGGAAGCACCCTTACTGACAGACTCCAAAATTTACAAAAATAAGAACTGCCCATCTCTCTCTCTCTCATTCTTTTGCTCACTCACACAAATACTGCATGTATGTGCATTCACACTGACAGCCAAACAACTGGCAAGGGAGACAATAAGTAATTTGTTGAGTTCAGTGTTAGTTGACAGAATATCCATGATAGGGTCGTGCCCTTCAGCACCCTAGGAAATAGGCACAGGAAGAAAGAAATGGCGGATCCTTGGAAATTTAAGGGGGGTGGGACAGAAACAATAGTGGGAATGTAGTAATCAAAGGGGGTTGAATGTATATGGTGATGTGTAGCAAAGGGTGCTAAACTGGCGATATTTATAGTTGATAAATAGACAGTCGAGTCTGTACACATTGCAGGGTAAATATTGCAACTGGTGTTATAAATAGTATCTGATACACAAAAGGCATAACCCCACACATACTGATATAACAATGATAACAGTAATAATAGGAATCGTAATAATGATAATAGCAACAAACAAAGTAAGGCACAGAAAACAACAAACAGGAGTGAGCATTTGGAGCCGACCAACAAAGAGACCCAGATGAGACGAATGGTTCAGACTGGAGCTGTCCCTCCACATCAGTGAAAGGACTGACTGTAGACCATAGCATAGACAGTGAGGAAAACGTCCCCAAGGACCATCCTACATCCTTCTTAGATTTTATTATAAGTACCCGTACAAGGAAACAAAAAGTGCCAGCTAGATTTCTGCTGTCTTATGACAAAAGAATGAAAATATCAAAATGGATAAAAGTCATGATGTTATTGAACTTCCAGTTTCCAAGGCATCTGCTATTTTACACAATCTTATGACAGAAGAAGAAAATGCCAAACTGGATAAAAAAAAACATGTACTACAGACAACAGATCTGAAATTTCTGCATTCTGATTGGCATTTCCTTCCAGATAATATAACTTTTCTTCCTCGAACTGGCTGTCTTATAGCAAATGGAAGAAAATGCCATAGACTTGAAAACATAACACAGATATTTATTAAAGATCTGTGATCACCTTTCCAAAAAAAGATAATTTGTGCCATGTCTGATGGCTTGAAGTTGAATAACAGTGAAATTAGGACTACATGAATCATTTGTTTTACCATCACAAAGTATTAAATATAATCTTTTCCCCCTCTACAGCACAATGTGTGCAGTGGCACTTTCATCCTTTTGTTACAAAACAACTGTTTCTATCAAAAGCAATAGAGACAAACTGGCCTTAATATTCCCCTAAATCCTCAAAATTTATTTCTTAGCATGCTATAAGTACAACTAAGCTCAGAGGTATGGGTGTACTTATTCTGGAACCTGCACAGTGAAAAAGGTTTATCTCCATTTCTGACTTACACAGTGAGACAGAGAACATTGTGACAATCACCTGCAGGGAACAACTAACTCTCTTCTACCATTTCTGGAAATTCCTCATCAGCCACCTGTTCACCATCAATCATTTTTCTCTCCCAGAAGGCCGCCCGTGCTGATATACAACCGCTTTTTATACGAGGTCCTCCTTTCTTTGCACCATCATCCTCACTATCAGGCATGGCTCGCCGCACAATCAATCTTGGTGTTGTTGTGCGCGCAGGCTTGCTGGGTGCTGGAGCTTTCTGTGGTCCTGTGGCTGCTGACGATGATAACGTCTGTGCAGGAGGTGGTGGTGCCCTACTACTTTTGACAGATGGCTGAAGTTGCTGTAATTGTTGCTGCTGTTGTTGCTGCTGTCGAAGGGAGTAGACAGTGTCATTTTCTGGATAGATCAAAACTGGGTCTTTATCAGGATCCAGCTGCTGATACTCCCCAGTGACAGGAACCTGACGCACGGAGCGAGGCGGTGCCGTTGGTGTAGTGGATTTTGGCTGAAGAGTCACTGTGGAAACTGAGGGAGCAGTTGAGGAAGAAGGGGATGGATGACTGAGCTGGAGCGAAGTTGATGACGAATGTGACAATGATGTTGCTGCAGGCGACATTCCTGGGACTTGAAGAAACTGACTGGAGGTTGACGTAGATGTATTTTGATTAGAAGCCCTCAGTTTCTCTAACTGTTCTTTAGAGAGATTTCTTGCTGTGATGCTGTGAATCTGGAAAGAGGAACAAGATACAGATTAGAAACATTCAATATTTCTAGCAAATGTTACTGTAACTGACCAAGCATTCAGTTTGGTCCTTATTTTATATGCAACATTAACATTAGAGATCCCTGATTCATGAACAATGAAATTCCAAATTTCAGGCATTCAATATTAAATATATCCTTGTGCTGTTTGTTCCACTACTTATGAGCAGGTAGTACAAATGTTCAGAATCTCATGGTTTTGCTTCAAACCCACAGGGCTTCATGATGCCATGTCTTTTACTTCATTTGTTTAAATGTCACTGAAAATCAAAGTTTCAACCATTGATGTTAAACTATAGCATTAAACCACTCAATATTACAGTCTTGATCTTCATTTTATTCCACAACAGAATGCAACAGATATTTTTAATCAATATAATTATTTATTCCAAAAGAGATGAAAATAATGGAACTCCAGAATCACCATATTAGAATTGAAACAAAAATGCAAAGTAAATGTTGAGATGAGTTACTGCAGCAGAAAGGCATTCATCCATTAAATTCCATAATATTACACTAATGGATACAAACATTTAACTATATTTTCTGAATAAAAATTTCAGTGTATTGAAGATGTACCTATCACAGTTACCTCAAGTTTGCTAGTGACTTATACTGACACTACAAGAGTTTTATTTTGTAAATGTATTTGTTGGTTTGTTTGACTAATGTATCCGAAGAACTATTAAAAGAAACAAACAACGAAGGAAAAAAACAAAAACAATAAAAGAAAAGAAGAAAAACTAACAAATAATAAAGTAATAACAAAACAGATAAGATCAAGCCAATATTGTTCACTGTAAGAACATGTGCACTGAGACCCACTGAGTATTTCATGAAACTGACACGAATAACTTATACAGTGAGTGTAAACACTGACACCAACCTGGTTTTCTTCTGCAAACCTATCCAATTCAATTGCTCTGTTTACTTAAAACTGAAAGTGAACGGGTAAATGAAACTGATCTGAAAACTGCCCAATGTTTTTTCAAGAGAATTCAAAGTTATGTTACCTATTGAGCAAATGGTAAGCATTCTAAAACATTAGCGTTACCAATATTTATTATCTTTATTTAAAAGTTCACTATGAAAGAAAAACTCTGTTCAATCCCTCTCCAACAGCCGCAAGTAAAAGGAACTTCATGAAACCTGGTATGTTTAATTCTAAGGCAAGAAACGCCATTACAAAACACAGCCCCTGGTACATCACTTTATTCTCCTTTGGTCAATTGCCACTAATTCAAACTGTTGAAAGTTTCAAAATTCCCTCAAGTGCCCTTGGAGGAATTAATGGTTATAGAACATACAGTCAAGTACCACTGAAGAATGAACAAAGAAACAAAGAAACAAGTTTCAAAAAACATGAGCAACAAAAAAGTGAATGAATGAAGGAAATGATAATGCAAAAAAAAAAGTTGAGGAAAAGGAGGGGGGGGGGGGGTGATCTTGACAATTTGCACAGTGACAGTAATAAGTCTCTCTATTTTGTGGAAAAGACATCTGGAAAGCAAAGTGCTATCTTTATATGTAAACAAACTGCAACATTTTCATTCTACAATCTTTGCCTTGTCTAAATCAACTAGAGTGCCATTTTAACAGAAAGTCAAAATATATACATGTATTTAGTACAGTCTGTTCCATCAGCTGTAAGCTTTTGACAATTTCTGGCAAATTTGTCTTTGTGCAAGCAAACCTAGAGAGACTGTGCCTGTTTTTTTTTTTTTTGCAATTGGTTCTGTGTGTCTTGTAAATTTCAAACTGACCAACACAGAGACTATCATGGTAGCAAGATTATACTGAGACAGTGAACTTTCTATCTGCCCTGGAGAAGAAAGCCATGGTTCTATGGCAATTTGCCCCAGTTGTTTCTATAAGTCATCTGGCAAATATTGCACCAAATCTTAGCTCATTTGAATAGATCTATGCTAACTTTTACTTCTCAGAAAAGAAACTAAAAATTCATGTCAGTCAAATGAAAAAATTAATGTCAGTTAACTTCATCTCTGTCAATCTTATGAATCATATTTGAAAGAAAGTATTTGAATATTTCAAGTTCTTTTTTTCAAATATGCTTCGTAGGATTAAGGCCGAAAACATTCTGGTCCAACAATCCGACAGAAACCTTCGAGATAACCACTAGGAGGTTGAAAGACGGATTACAGAATGTAACCCAAGACAGAAATCAGGGACAAAGTCACGGACTGAAGTGGTGCAAGATGGAAAATATAGACAAAAGGGATGTTGTAATTATAGTCACCTCCAACTTAAGCCGGCTGGCAGAGGTCAGTTGGACTGAAGTACGACAGCTCATTTTCTTCGATTGTCGGATGAACTTTACTCACGTTTAAAAATGGCCTAGGTGGGGCGTACTATTGCAAAAATTAAAATTCCTTTTTTTTTTCATCAAATGTTATTTTTGATGACAGAGTTGAAATCAGCGACCAAAAATTTGGTACGCATGCAAGGATTTTGCGATTTATTGCCTACAAAGTGGTTTTCAATAATAATTTTTTAAAAATTCAACTATGCTTAATACAAAAAAAGGTGACAGTCTGACGGATTCACTTTGTTTACGTTTTCCTCCGACAGCAGTCTACCGTTTGGTGGCTGCTAATCGGATGGACCAATATGCTTTCGGCCTAACAGCCATGTCCTTTGTTAAAAAAATAAAAAAAAAAAAAGGAGAAAATAATAATAAAGTAATAAAATAACATATAATAATGAAAATTAAATTTAAACAAGAAAACTAAACCCTGAGTCAGAATTTAATAGAGGAATATCACATGTTGAAAATAATCCCAGCATTGCAAGTTATTCAAAGTTATATGTAAAACAAGATGTGTATAAGACAAGAAACTTAAACGTTGGAAAGTTATTCAGAGTCAGAATATACTACAGAAAAATAATCTGAGATATTTTTTGACAAAGTTGATGTTTGTCATTATATTTACATGTATTTATAAACGTTTATGTGCGTTTAGATATTGCCATTACCATAATTTATTCTCATTATGAAAGGTCATTATTCAAATGAAAAGTACAGCATTATGATTTTAACAAAAAAGTTATGTACACATTGTTAAACTAAGCAAAAAAAAAAAAAAGATTTTGAAAATGTGAAGATCGTTTTAGTGTTAGAATTTATTGATAATCAGTCTTGGAAAAGAGTAGAATCTAAAGTTTTGAAATACAAGCAAAGACATATTATTAGAGTACTAGGTAAGAGTTAAATATAATAATTAAAATCGTTCATGGAAACATACATCCAAATCTGTGTAAATTCATTGGATCTGCACTTGAGAACCCTGAAGTTTGCAGACATTGGTGGAGGAGTGGCGGATTATCCTCTGGGAGAATAAGCATCATCACATAAAAAATGGCATTTCTGGAGCATTACATTGTGCATGTACATGTAGCCTATATATCTGAATCATCATACAATATGGCATGCGCTCTGTACAACATTCAAGAGATATAAACTGCAAAAAAGCTCAGAGACTGATACATTAGGTTGAATCTGAAAGTAACTCATTGCTGTACGTGAGCTGAAGATAAGGCCAGAGAGGAATGAGTATAGGTGTGCACTGCTTGAGATCAGGTGTTTTCAGTGGGACTTAGATTAAAATTTGATATAAATATATGTACTCCTTGACAGCAGCAATTATTTTCTCTAGAGTTCTTTCTTTTTTTTCATTGTCTTTGTTTTTCTTTTTCAGGTAATATATTACAAGTACAATGCACATATTGCTTAAGCAGTGTTAGCTTAGATATGAGATATAGTATTACAGGACTTTGTTAAAATTCTGAAAATGAATTCATGATTGGATGAGTCACTCATTTTTTCTCCTTTATTGTAAATCTGATGTTTGGGAGGCAAAAATTAATGATCATGTTAAAGGTCAGCTTCACAATCAATATGGTCTTTTTGGAGGAAATACAGAAACCCACAGAGAGTGGGAGAGAGAGAGAGAGAGGGGGCATAGAGATGGATGGGGGTAGAGAGAGAGAGAGAGAGATGGATAGAGGAAGAAAGAGTAACAGTGCAGACCGACAAGCAGACAGACAGACTGAGAGAGAGAAGAGAAGGCAAGACAAACATACAAATGCGCAGAAAGGAAAGTATATATACACTGCATTATCACAAAAGAGAGAGAAATGGTAAGATGGTCAGTTGTCATAAGCCGTTAAGTGTTAGAAATTCTTGGCAAAAGTAGATAAACAGACCCTGTGTTATGAACAGATTGACTAAGTATCATACATGCCCAGGCCTACAACACTACAGGTCAGCGTTACAGGTAACAATACAATAAACATCAGATGAACCTTTGCAGGTCAGAGACAGTACAGATACTTACATCACCATGCTTTGTTACCTGGAAACCCAATGAGCAAATTAATGGTGAGCTAAAAGGACTGAAAGCGACAGAAGCTAAAAAAAAGTGGATTGGGGGGTGGGGGGGGGGGGGGGTTCATGGAAGAGAGGGGGGTCACACATGATCAAGATGGAATCAATTATATTTTACCCTGGAAATGCCAGGCATGCTGGATGGTGATGTTCCATTGCTCGTCAAAGAAAAAATAAATCCTGAGGACATGCTCACGCAAGCATGAATGAGTGTAGCCTATAAACTGGCTTGGTAAATACGAATATCTGTTACTAAGAACGAATGTTCAGATGTGTCTGAATCAGTGAAAAGAAATAGTGGGAAGGGAGGGGGGAGCAGTGACATCATGAAGGCGAAATCGGCTTGCATAAGAAATAAGACTTCTGGACAATTCAGGATAGAAAAGGGCATGGGATGAATGCCAAAGAGTAAACTGGATGGGTCATGGCACAACTAGGGTTTAGACTAAGGGAGTGTGAAGATCAAAGTGAACCTGCCAGGAGTGACCGCCATGTCCACCAATCAAAAGTTCCAAGATTTCTTGTGAGTCAGTCTCTCACGAGATTTAAAAGCTGCATTCTGAAATTTTTTGGAACGAGAGTATGATGTATACTCATGGACACTCTCTTTACTACTGAATGTGACCTGTTCCTATTTTCTTTCTAAGTAGATCACAGACATAAGTTTATCATCTCTCGTACCTTGCTTGACAAGAATTAAAAAAGTAGTTTTTGAAATGGACAGATCTGAATACAGGGTATGTATGATTCATTTCACCTTCTGCTGATGGTAAGGTAGCAAAAAATCAATTTTGGAATTATTCAAACCATTTGGATTATATACATCACCTCGCATTCCCAAAATGAAATCTCCATTTGATGTTGTGAAAGAAGTTCAAGGATCAAAGTGTGAATCAAAGATCACTTCTGTGACAGTACAAGTGTAGTGTTTGATAATAAATCCCAAAAATAAGTTACAAATGATCACATCACACTGTGATAGTGAGTATGGATATCAGATATCCTATATCACACAGAAAACATCTGGAAGGAGAGGGGAATGAACAGATACCAATTCAACAACAGAATGATGTTGTTGTTCGATCCATATATCTGATATATAGGGGAACAGGGAATTGGGAGCAAGGTAGAACATATGAAAAACTACAGTTCTGTTTGGTCAGTTTTTGCTAAATTGTCACAAACCCTGACTATAAGTGGACTGATTGGGGCAACAGGATTTGAGAGGCACAGAACTGGAATTCTGTAATCTACTAAGGGAAACATAACTGAAAATTCTAGCCCAACAGTAGAATCAGCTTTGATTTGGCATGTCACATGAGGTTTTAACCTGCTCAATGGGAAATGTTTGATACTTCTGTGAACTGATTGATGAAAACTATTAAGGAAAACTGTGCTGTTTCAATGCTATGCCTCTCAAACTGCCATACTACCCTTTGGCCCATAAGTCCATGATCGTCTGTCTGTCCAGAAGAAAATCTTGCTGAGAGTTGAGATACCAAGCACCTTCACCGCAGAAACATGGGCAGCAAGCAAAAACCCAACAGCTTCCCGCAGGCTGAGTACATATCTAGGTGAAAGATGGCATTGCCAAAAACACTCTGAATATCCTACAGCGGCGGATCTACATTTTTTTTAAGCTTTACAAACCCAAGTGAGAGATGGCAGAACCTCCATTTCTCACTGACTATCCCTACATAGTTTGAAATCTTTTAGCTTGAACCATCTAACAAAAAATGGGGCAACAAGTAGCAAAAGGTTGTTTTCTCCCATTCTCTAACTCACTATCCCCCCTTCCCCCCCTTTCAACTCTCCCACGATCAGGGGTCTGAACTCTAGGCTCACTGGTTTCATTATAGATCCGCCACTGATAGTAAAAAAACCCAAAGGTCAAACTGACATTGGCTATGACTTACCCGTTTGAAATTGCCCTCGCCCAAATCATCATCCTGCCCTGTGGAGAACAAGGCCTTCAGTCGGTTGACAGAGGGCAGCTCTATGGAACCATCAGTGTTAAACTCTGTCCGGCTCTCTGGAACCTCCTCCTCTCGTGTGTGACCCACCATGTGGACAGGAGGCGGCCGCTCTCTCCTGGACATAACCTCCACTCCGGAGTCTATGGACTGTCGTGGGGAGGATGCCTGACTGGAGTTATCACCCTTGGATGAGCGTAGTGAAGAAGATGGACTGTAGTCAGGAGCATTGAGCTCCATAGAGCTCTGAACCTGGGGGTGGAGATCATATAGTAAAAAGATGACATCTGTAAAGGTTGGTTGTCAGTCAGACATCTTTGCTCACATTATATCCTGAGCATGATTCACCAGTCACTTACACATCAGTATGAAGTATAAGGCTCCCATCAGCATGAAAATTATTTATCAGTGAGAAATGAACTTACTGCAGACTGTAACACAAAATTACATGGTGAGATATGTGCCTTGGAGAGAAAGTATGAAGTTCGGGGTAAAAACTGAGAACATACGACACTTTAGTCTATTCCAACAATAACACTAGCTCAAACCAAAAAACAAGAAACTTACCTGGTGTATAAAATCTCTTATACTAGCGTCACAATCTCATAAATGCAGGTGATCAAATGTTATAATCAGAAAAAAAAATTCTGTCACAGAGATAATTTATTCTTTCAATCCATGTTGATATAATCATCCTCAAATGTAACGTCTTTTAAGTAATACAGACAAGGTAATCAGGTATTTATTTTCACGTTTTAAGAACCAGACTGGAGAACAGAATGTGTTTCTTACCCGCTCATCTATATTATTTGAAGGTCCTTTTCTGTTGACAATTTCAGCCGAAGGCACAAAAGGATCCAATGTGACCGACCATTTTTTCTTTTCTGGGTGTCTGCCAGAAATTTCAAAGTCCCGCGCATATTCTTCCTGGAGGGCTGCCCTCTGCTGTTTCAACAGTTCTACTTCATCATCAACCTGAGATGTCGGAGGGATATCAGGGGTGGTCGAAGTGATCAACTCAGTATTCCTGCTATTCTTTGAAGTGATCATATCTGAAGATGATATCCCTTTTGGTGACTGACCGTTAACAACTCCCCTGGCTGACTGACGGGGGGTGGACAGCTGTAGGTTAGAGTTAATATCTGTCTTACCAGCTTGGGGAGAGCCTCGGTTAGGTAGAGAAAATTCAAATGTGGATCTGACGGGCTCTGGTTTTCTCCTCTCCTCAGCGAGCAATGGAAAGTCATCCAGCGTGTCCGGCAAGACCAAATCCTCAAATGAAGATGCCGGAGGTTCTTTGTGGTGTGGGGACCTGGAGGGTCCATCACCATTGGTAGTGAATGTAGAATTGCTCCCCGTGCCATCTGTGTGTAGTGTGGATTGCTCCCCTTGAATGATCTCCTCGGCAGCTTTCAAGACATCCAGTGTATGTGAGTTCAGAAGTCTGGCACCATCTGTACTGTCTCCAGCCACCTGTGGAGTGAGACAAAATAAGCAATGTAATGACAGATGGACAACTCTGACAAATTCTAATCATGAATTGACAGTTTTTATCCAAATTCAAATACAAAATACAATATATGCACCAAATGTCAGCACAGTTTATCATAAGAGCTTACCAGTAACATAAAATCATTAAAATTATCATTGAACATGTCAAGGTTTTGATAATATTGATCGATACAGTTCATCACACAAAAAATACACAGGAATGACTTAATTAAAGTTTTCAATGAGAAAAAAATTGATACTATAAAAAACAACTATCATCAATTTTTTCTCATTCCGTCTTCTTTGATCTTTCATGCATTAAATTACTTTGAATTCTGTGGGACTGCAATTTTGACTTATGGCTTGAATAACATGCCTTTTGCTTTGTGCCTGTAACTTAAGTTTTGTATACAGTATCAATGGTATGGTTATGAGGTGAACTGATAATGTGCATCTAATGACATGCTTAGTCAGGTGTGGTGTATAAATGTGTGTCAAACTGATTCTTGAATTATAAGCTCACAACAGAGACAGATCTAGATCATAGATAGAGTGTAAAGTATTAGCGCTCACAGCAATGTTGTAAATGTGCAAGCTCAAATCCCAATGTCATCATCTCACACAGAGCTATCTCACATCCACATCAAACTCATGTATTCATTTTACACTCTAACAGCCAGGTAAGTGTAGCAGCCATGCCATTTTCAGTCAATCTGTTTGCTCGTTACATCATTCAATCATTCATATCATAAGCTCTTTAAGTGAAACCAAACAACCGGCTAATCAAAAAGCAAACCATTTTACTTTCCCAGCATATAACTGAATAATCAATTACCTGAGCAGCTGAGCAAGAACTGAGTCAGCCATTTAATTAACAAACCAGTTAGTCAAGAGATGGAACAAGCCATACACACAAGGAAATTAAAAAACCAGCAGTAAAATTGGCATCATCATTAACTAAACAAGTGCAATCATGAATGTACATTCAAATATATGCGTCCACATTTTATATGTGTCTAAATGGAAACATAGATCAGTACAAAAGTCGGAGACATCTCTCATTTTTCACTCATGGAATTATTTTGCTGTTCACTCTCTGCATTTTTAAAAAAAGAAAAATTAAAATGAATAAAAAAAAGGTCTTCTGCTGCAAGATATCATGTCTTGATACTGAATGTCATAAAACAATGGTGAAACATTTAAAAGTAGCAGAATGAAAATTCTGTGTGCTGTTCACTTAATGTTGAATTCTGAAGGAAAAGACTGGTAATGAGTGGGTGATACATCTATGAGGTATGTGAGCGTTGAGATGATGGAAACAAATCAATGTCAGAGTAAGAAGAGGACATGCAGTACGGTACTGAAGATGGACAATGTTGTGATCATGGCATCATGCTACAAGTACAGCTGGCTGGCTACAAGAACATGCTACATGACATCCTGTACATTAAGCAGTGGTAACGATTGGGACCCTAGACAAGACAGAAGGTATATGTTTAACTTTCAGAAGTTTTAATTTTGCACAATATGGACAATAAGAACTAAATTACAACAGTCCGAATAAAAGTCCTCCTAGTACAGACAATGAAAACTTGCACACAGCATGAGTGATGTTCTGCTGTGCAGCACCTGAAGAATTATCTCATGCATTAACTGTTCCTACTCCTTAATATGGCCTCCATCTGTAACATGGCTTCCATTATGCCATGTGTCATCACCTGACTCCATTCCATCCACTACTGTTTTGCTGTTCAGGCACTTGAAACTTAACTTTCTTTGTTTCTAGTAGTGATCCAGATATTAGTTTTGTTATTCTGACAAGCATTTCATCATCTACAAACAGGCAGTAAAGTGCTTACTCCAAGGAATATGATATGACATCTAAATGTGCACACTATTAAACAATATCTATGTAATGCAATGGTCTCTTATTACAGCAAAGCACACTGTCTCACAAATCAGATGACATGCATAGTTGTGACATCTGCTATCAATTGACATCTACCACATATGAACTGTTTCCTGAGACCGATGACACTAGAAGCAACTGGCCCCGTCTTTTCAAACAATTCTATGACACACATGCAACAATGCATCCCATACTTGATATACAAATGTACTGTGTGGAAGAGGTTACATAGCTGTTTCATTGATGAAATTAATTTATATATGAACCTAGGTGATATGCTCATTTGATGCCTTTCAAATTCTGTTCTGTTCAGGTACATTACCACTGGCCAAGTGAATGGAATACGGGATATGTAAAAGTATACAGGAAATAGTTCGTCTGAGAGAACAGAATTCATAAAGATATGTGACACAAAACCAGGCAGAAAGTGCATGAAAGAGCATAATTATGATCACATATGTAAAAGATCACATGACATCAGGCATATGGAAGAAGTATGCAAGAAATGGGGATTAAAGATTGAGCAAGTGAGTGAAGTTCCTTAATAATTTTAGAGAGTATATATTAGGGAATTTGCTAGAGAGTAAGGCAGTAGCAACAGGACTGAGAAATTTATTCTGGCCAGATTTTATATGGAGTGAATATAGAAAAGCAACTGCTGGGGAAAAGTACAAAATATAACTTTTATTAAAAGTAATATCGTTAGCTTCTTTGAACTGAGTAAACAGGACAGTATGCTATTACATTGGATGCGTCTTCTTGTTTCAGGTGCCAAAAACAAATTTCAGTTGATCATTTAACAACCCAACACAATATAACTCTGAACTATAAAGTGAATATTTTGTTCATTAATCAGTACTGAACTTTACTACCTCGCATTTCTGCAAGTGGACATGGTCACATAAAGAGAAGGTTTTCTTAGATATGTAGAGTCATCTTGATATTGTGGGAAAAAGGGGCATACATGGCAATATCTCATTGCTCTTGGGTTCTGAAAATGATCATGTTAATGTCAGACAAAAATGATTTACCTGTTAAAGAAAAGTATGAAAATCAATTTTTATTAGTTCATGTAATTTCCACATTGCAGAACAAGATTAGAACAAATTTCATTTCCACAAAGAGACATCAAACCAAGCTCAGCAATTCACTGAGGGAGCCCAGGGCAGCGAAAAGTCAGTATGCAAACAGTGCAAGCCATTAGAACCGTTAAAGTAAAGCCAACCAAGAACTAGGTGCAGCGTGTATGTACGGAGGTCATCGTGCAGAGGGAATGCAAGTGTTCTACCTACCCCACCGGCCACCCCCGCTGCGCGGTCAGCATTCAGGTCCGTCCATAGACCGCGGTTACTGTCTGCCCAGTCCCGACCCAAGAGGGCCAGGGAAGGGAGACAAATCTCCAGATTGGCTAGCCGCTCTTCCACCACCTCCAGAGTGCAGGTGAAGGCACTTAGCTGTTAGTGGTGATGTGACAAGCGCCAGAGGAAAGCAAATCAAATACAGAAACCGAAACAAAAATAAAAGACACACACAAAACATCTACAAAAATAAAGCCTAAGTCAATCACTATAGCCTAAAACAAAAATCAAGCAACCAAAGCTCTAGCTAAAAACTGAGGGAAAAGGAAATAAAAATGATCATATAGGCAAAAAGGTCAACAACAAATGAAAAAGCAGAGATGCACCCATTTCATGTCACATAGGATGTTAACTGAGAGTATTCATCTTTTTTCATTTGGTCCATATTTCGTGTAAATTTGTATATATATTTCATGTACTGATCAACTGCAAGGGCACAAAGTGGAAAGTAAACATATGAAACTCAACACCATAAAATCAGGCGCTAAACAATTTTTGAGATAGTGAGATATCGATATCCATTAAGTTTATTCATTTCCCTTTCTATTGGTAATGAAATCTTTGTTTTGTCTTGCGTCAAGATTGAAATGTTGGCATTTAAAGATGATACAGGTCATCTGCTCTTGCAACGAATTTAGTGAGAAAATGGCCGATCAGTTTTCTTAATCTTTATTAATCAACATTTAAGTCATGTCATTATATAACGTGCTTTTTACTTTTACTCAAGTTATTTCAGCAAATTTAACTCTGTAATACTTTTTCAAATAGACACAGAAGGTTTTTGTGGGGGAAAAAAAGTTTGCATATTGAATTCACACAGTGCTGAAAAAAACTTGTGATTAGTCTGGTCGGATCAGTTTGACAAGTGCCTGATTTTATCATGTTGCGTCTCATATATAAAGAGCTGAGAACTGGAAGAGAGCTTGGTTCTTAAGGGGGCTCCTGGTAGAAAATCATCAATTTGGGTAACAAATATCTTTTTTTTTTTTATTCTAAGAAGATGCTATAATCAATTTACAAATTGGAAAATATACAACTTATGTGAAAAAAAACATTTGTAAATGGCTAAAATAT
>JBCEWB010113164.1:0-11749 GCA_039654565.1 Peronia peronii
ACCAGTTGCCTTCTCGCACCTTCTTTAGACTATTTGTCCCCCCCCCCCATCCCGCCCCCCCCCCCCCTTATTCTTTCCATCCTGTCTTGTTCCTGTTGGACATATTGCATTATTAGACGTCTTTATCAACCGGCTCTTTGTTTCAGACAGGTTTATTAAATCCTTACCCCCCTCCCTCCGCCTTCTCTCAACTTCTCCGTTCACTGTTCCTGTTTTGGGGCGATCTGACCTAGTCGTATGTTGGTGATTTACACTACTAGTAGATGGCATTCATGTTGTTGTTGTTGTTATTTTATTGTTGCTGCTGCTGTTGTTGTTGTTGCTGTTATTGTTGCCTCTGTTGTTTCCATTATTGTTTCGTGTGTATCACTGTAAGATTCCAAACTTAAGGCAACCACAGGACTTCCTGCAGAAATCCCCCAACTTTCATCGACCGATACTTTGAGAGAGAGTTAAAACAAAAAAAAATCATGATAAATCTTTGACAAATATGACTGTATACTTCACATTAAATTAATTAATGAATTTTATTTATTTATTGTGTTTATTTATTCATTTTTAAATTTATTTACTTATTTATTTATTTGTCTATTTATTTGGTTATTTGCTAGTCAGTTGATTAATTAAGTAAGCTGATACTTAATTAATACATAATTAGTTCTTTGATAATTTGTTAGTTATTGGCTGCTTAGCAGATTAACTGTTTGATTGATTGGTTGATGGCTGGTTGGTCGGTTGATTGGTTGGTTGATTGGTTGATTAGTTTGTTAGTTCTTAATCAGTAGGGGTGGGTGTGGGGTGGGGCTGGAGAGGGGGAGGAGATAGATTACCTTGTGTATTCGTTCATCATTTTGCAATTTAATTTTTTTTCCCGTTATATGTTAACATTACTTATGTAGTACACCGAAGTCGTATATAAAAAAAAAGAAGAAGAAAAAAGGAGAGAAAGAAAAGAAAAACAAAAAGAAAAGAAAAAAAAGGAAAAGAAAAGAAAAAGGAAAAAAATGTTTTTGCATTTTCATTTACTGTAAAATTAATTATATACAAGTTTTTCTGTCACTACTCGTTTAGCCATTCTATGTCCCGAAAAAGTCAACTCTAGTCGACTACCGAACGTTCTTATCAGTACAACATCGCAACAACACCCTAAGGGGGAAAAAAAGGTGCAAATATAAGATAAACGTTTCAGTTGTTGTTGTTGAAGTGGATGGGCATTGCTACCTGTCCAAACTCGAGCAGCTTTCGGAGGTGTCAAGTTTGGGGATCTGTTTCGGCAGATATTGCATTGCAACAGTAACGGCCCGGTACATGTGCAGGTGTTGACGCCTTAAAAAGTTTTGCTTCGTTCAACGGTTGGAAATGGCTGAGGCCAGAGACATACATGTACTCTTTTCACGGACAACAACAGTAGGCTTAGGCATTCTTCAAGAGCTTGGATATTAGACAATGATTAAAAACAACAACACAAACTAACTACAAACTTCACAGGCGTCCTCTTGCTCAGTTGCAGGAGATAGTGAAAGACAACTCACACACACACACACACACACGTACACAAACACACACACACACGCACGCATACACACATACATACACACAAAACAGCCATAACAACAACAGCAAATATCGCCATTCTTCGTGCTTTGTGTTCCACTATATAAAATTAATGTAGAATTAGCAAAACGAAATAATGACAAGAAGAAGACATTGGTAGCACTTTTTTTTAACGAAATAACCGCCCTCAGATGGTTGAAAGACGTAATATATAGAACGAAATGTTTTTTTTTTTTTTCGGTTTTTATCTGATGAACAGTTAAGTGGGTCGGAACATTAACTTGACTCCACAGGTACATTTTCAAAAAAGATTTTGATCAATTTAACTTATACAGCACTGCATAATTTTTTAAACGTTGTTTGTTTATATTAATATATTGAGTTTGTTGTCGATTGGCAGTTTCACTCTTGAAATTCGGTACATTTCCATTAACTGGTGCTCATAGTAATGATGATGAAGAAGAGTCAAGCTGACTCGAAAATTTGGCAGTAGTATCAACATCAATATCAAGTTCTTTATATGTTATATGCCTTTTTTTTAATTGTTTGATTAGTTACCGGTTAGACAGTCTTCTTATATTTTATAAAATAATAACGATGATGGTGATGATGATGCTATTTTTCTTTATTGCCTCGGCGAAGAATCAAGAGATTCGAAAATTTGGCTGGTAACATCTCTTAGCTTTTTCAGTTATTTATCATAGCGAGTTCTACAGATTGTTGTTTGTTTCTTTAAGTGTACTAAGTTCATTGCCGGTAGACAGCCCGTCTTACATTTTAAAACATGTGTAGACCTATAACATGATAATGATGATGATAATGGGGGTGATCAAGATGGCGATGATACTGATAAAATAATAGTAATAATAACAATAATATCTGTCACCATCACCATGATCATAATGATAAAGTCACTTTCTTCTTTGTAACTGTTAGGCATGTATATCTCTTTTTAGTCAAGAAATGCGTATCCCGTTAATAACACGGCTAGTTTTTGTCTACTTTGTCTACTCACTATACATTTATTTTCTTCAGACACAGTAAATCATGCGTTCACACTTGGTTTCATATAAGAAATCTATGAGGCATATAAAATGATTTTGTCTAGAATTGAGGGTTCGTTTGAGTGACGGATGTTTGTTATTTTGTTCTGGAATAAAATTCATATTAAACACAACCCTGTCAGAACTGTTGAATTTTTATCATGAATTCTGATTATTAATCACTCGTCTTTATTTCGTTGAATGCTTTCTGCACGTTACATAATCTTGACCAGTATTCTTACATATGCATAATTTTCTTCTACTCATTCCATTGACGTACAGTTCACGTCACCGTAAAACACGGTTTTATGATGACGTGTTGTACGTCAATAGCACATCCGACCCCCACATGTTCTGACGTACGTTGTACATCAACAGAGCAGTGAAGGGGTTTTATTCTCGACAGAAATGAAATTGTGTTATAATCCGCTGGTGATTCGGCCCATTTTGTGAAATGTTCTTCGCACTGGGGGAGGAAATATGCGAAGCAGTAAGGGGCTTAACTTAAAAAATAACACACTTGAAGGCAATGCGGAAGCGTAAGGTGTTTTTGCTCTTGTATGTAAATGCTCAAAGGAAGAATTTCCAAAACAGATCCGGCACCTTCTTTCAGATCACAATAGAACTGTTTTATACATCTCATTTATACTCTCGCTTTTCTGTGATGAAGCAAATGATCTGGAAATTACAGGTAATCCAACGTGAATTATTTATTTATTTATTTATTTATTTATTTATTATTTATTTATTTATTTATTTATTTATTTATCTAATTATTTGTTTATTTATTTATTTATTCATTTATTTATTTATTAGTTTATCATTTTTTTAAATAAGGAGAATATAATTATGACCACCAGAACATGTAATTTAAAATTTACAAATTTTGTGCTGACTGGGGTCTTTGAATCTTTATTATGCCCATGAACAATTTTCAGAAGATGATGTTTCATTGTACCCAGCAAGTTTCACACCTTTCAGATCAACAGACTGTCTTTAGCATATTCATTGGTGTTGGCTAAAAGACGGGATTTAAAAAACGATTAACGAAAAAGTATGCCCTGGCCACACACAACAATGCAGAAGATATATGTGTGGCCTTAACGATTAAATACCAGCCCTGGGGGAATAAATTATGAATTTATCGCGATGAGTAACAACTGAATTGCTTGGCACAAAGGAAGAGCTAACAAGTACAGCTGACTTTCACTTTGAAGTGCTAGATTTATTCGTTCATAACAGTGCCATTGATATTATTCTATACAGAAATATCCTTCATAACAGGGATTATGCCAGATTATTTAGATATCCACTTAGATTAAATATTTGACAATTCAAATAATAAATTTTTTTTGACCTGCAATGTATCTGCAGCAACAATAGGGTCAAAGTCCGTTTTCTCCGACCCCGCCCATCTGAGTCTACACGGAAGTATTCAAACTTCCTGTATGTTGTGTCACTCCAGTTTGACAGACCTCTCTCGCTTTTTCTGTTGGTTACACTCTTCCTTTTTCCATCCCTTCTTACTAGCTCTTCTAGGAAAGACACCGCCAGTTTGTTTCTTTATTTCTTGATTTTATTTGTTTTGTTTTGTTTTTTGTATTCTTCTTGTTTTTGTTTGTTTGTTTGTTTGTTTGTTTTTTAGTATACATGTATGCCGCTGCGCCTTTCAATTACCGTTTTGTTTTGATCTTGTTTGTTTATTTTTGTTTATAATTTTGTTTCTAAAGTTTGCATCCACCACTTCAATCGTTTTCTAATGCGAAGCTAACATGGTTAAAATAATTTGGATAGAATTCACAGAAATGGAGTTTTAGGAAACTTTGCCAGAACAGCAGCGTCATCGTGTACCCTTCGTCATTTTTTTAAACTGTCATGGGATCCTAAACTTGTACAACATATCTGGGACTGCCAAGATATATTCATCTTTATCCAGCAAGGCTAGACGTCGAGTTTTCTTACTCAAGAAGTCAAGGAATACTAAGTCACCAAGAAAAAAGTGTCTCTTCCATGGAGACACAAGCGCCTAAACCCAAATACGCGCCGTTAAACCCTAACCCAAACAAAACCAAACCAGCATTAACTATGGAAAGTCTGACTCTCTTATTAAAATCTGATTATTGAAAGATCGTCTATTGAGCTACAGTTACACTTATCATGACGGCAATTTCGCAAAACTGGGTCCAATGATATCACAGCAAGGCGATCAGGCGTTCCATGATAAAATACGAAAAATTACGTCTCAAGACGTATAAATATTGGTGTGCACGACCAAGAGGGGATTCAGTCTTGGTATAAATACGTACTGTCCACGTTGCGGGTTGAAACGTTCACCACGATCACATGACCACCTCAGCAACCGTCTCTATGTCCGCCTCTGCTATGTCAAACCTATGAGTCATACCCTTGGTCCTGTCATATGACTGATGTCACATGACTTGACCCATTTCCCACTAAAGACCGTCATCACGTAGGCCGTGTGCGTATGTAGTTTTTGAACTTGGGACTTTCTCTTTGAGAGAATATCCCTACCCCTCCCCCCCCAACCCCCACCCCTCTTTTTAAAAGATGCAGTTTTAACGCCTGGAGGAAGCTGGTTTGTGAAGTCTATTATGACCCTCCCGATACATGTATTGTTCACAATGTCATGAGTTCCCCAGTGTAAATAAATGAGCTGAATTATAGATCTATCGTCTGACAGCTTATAATGCTGAATAAATTAAACGATGTCACCAAGATGTGAACTGTGAGAGTCCAGAACAGGTCCATTAAAGTCTTTTTTATAACCCTTTGAAGCCGAGAAATACCTTTGAACTTTTCTGTACAGCATGATTTATCTCGTGAACATTTGAAGACCAAGGCGGAAAAAAAAATCAGTCCATATTTTACACACGAGAAAACTGTGAAGTTATTGAATCAAACTATTGGTCTGGAGAACAGTAACTACCCTTTCTGGGATTTTTAGGTGGGATAGTTAAGGCTTAGGATTGAACCTATGAACCGTAATCTTAAACATATTTTTAAAATTGGACAGCTGTTGTTCTTCCTTCTTTATTTCATTTAACTTTAGTCCAGCGGAGCTGTATTTTATTATTATTATTATTATTATTATTATTATTATTATTATTATTATTATTATTATTATTATTTAAACAGAGACTCTTTAGTCCTTAAAGACTTTGAGAAGGATGTTCCCCCGCCATCTGCTTATCTCCCACAGATCTACACACCAATCTGTCTCTATCCCATCTCTAGCTCTCTGTTTGACCTCATGAGATGTCTTGGCTAAGAGTGCACCAAGGGCATTGAAGAGCTGCGAAAGAGGAGGAGAGGAAGACAGGGGGGAAAAGGAGCATAAGGGGAAGATTGAAAAAAAGATGCAAGTAGTTGTTTTTGTAAACATTAATATGAACTACAAACAATCAAACAGAAAAGAAAAGACAAAAATGATAAAAGGGATGAAGTAAGTAATCATGACAAAATAGAATCAAATTCTCAAAGAAAGTGTGTGTATGTGAGAAAGAGAGAGAGAGAGTGCGAGAGGAAAGGAAGAAGAGAGAGAGGTGAAAAATGAGAGAGAGAAAAAAAAAGAAGAGAGAAGGGAAGAAAAGAAGAGAGAGAAGAAAGAGAAGAGAAAGAAGGAAAACCAAAAGAAAGAAAAGGAAAAGGGAAGAGAAAAGAGGAGGAGGGACGCAATGATAGTGAGGGTGCGGAAATAATAGTGTGACTCCCCAAATACAGGACTGATGACTGAAAACTGCTGCATTCGCTGTCCGAGTCAACCTGTGTCTTCCAATCCATAGATAACACAGCGATGTTTCCATTGTAGTACAAGCTCATGTTTATGACAGAAATACGGACATGGTTCAGTCTGCTTCTATTGTTGCTGCTATCGTTGTTGTTTATGATCACGATTGCCATCAATATAATTTCCGCAAAAGTGGAAGTTAACGCCATTTGTCCCCGCAAAATATATAGCTTATTTTAGACATGGTGTTTGATTTTGTCCATTACTTTCCTTTTTTTATAAATTTTCTTCTGTGTAGCTCTCTAGTTCGCCTGGAGCCGCCAAGCAGCCTCCCGACCGCTTGTATACTTAGCGTTCTGCTTGTCTCAGGCGACGCGGACCTTTCGGAATTCATCTCTCTTCAGACAGATTGGACTGTGGAGTTTTCTTTCTTGTAGATAAGTTTGCAAACTGACACATGGTGTACCCAAACTATCACCAGTTTAAGCACTGAACACACTTTAGACAGGGGTTCCCAAATTAATATGGACGTTTTATCCTTCTCTTTGTGCGACATCCATGGGCCTAATTCCACCATGAGACAGCGCACGAAAGAAGGACGCGACTACAGAGATCTCACAGCTGTTGGTATTTCACTGGTCCACAGCTGGGAGGTTCCCACCAATCTCCAAGTAGTCCCAGGAAGACAAGCACCAACCATCATTTGATGTACACATTCTCAAGCGTCGGCTGAGACTCGTTCTTAGTTAAAATGTTTGTTAATATTAAGTTTGTAAAAGACCCAGGCAGGCCGCCAGATAGGATGCTAGCGATACATAATGCTTTTTAATCTGCTTATCTAGTATTACCTTTCAGGAATTCACGTCTACAAAACTTTATAAAATATATCTATACATAGTATTTGTCATTGTTATATCTATAGTAGTCGATTAGAGACATAGTTTGTGTGTGGCGGTATATGTATGTCTATATGTGTGTGTGTTTTTTAATTATATTTTATATCAATGTGAACGGAAACTTAAAAGTGTCAACATTTACATGAATTTTAATGCATGCATGGAGCGCCATTTCGATGATTTCAATACACCGTTACACTTTCGACCATTGAACGCCAAGCAGATGGTTACACCAAATTCCTCAACGTTACAGTGGTTTGGGACCATGAAGAGCCTATCCGTTAGAAGTCCTTAACCTTAGTTATCTAAATCCCATGTCATACCGTTGACAGTTTGGTCCCATCATCTGAGATTTCTACCCGACAGGTGGCTTGGTTTTCACATGGAAGTGCAGACTTCACGAGAATAACGGCAACAAAACAGAAACAACATCTACAACAACAGAATAGTGATTAATATCACCGATATAATCAGGGCATTAACAACGACAATGTCATAATCAACTTAGTCATATTTCTGGCATCTCCATTCTCGGCAACAAAAACAGCATCGTCATCATCCTCATCATTTTATAAAAATATCTCAAAATATAAGACGACTGTTTAAGGGCCATTAATCAAATATATCAAACAAGAAAAAAAATATGAAGAATTTGATATTAAGTTAATTAAACAAATTGATACCACTGGCCAAATTTTGGAGCCCAACTGGCTCTTCGCCAGGACTTATTCATCATCCTCATCAAGAGCAAACAAAATTATCATTAGCAACAATGCAGTAACAACAACAACAACAAGGATTACAATATAACAAGCACCACAATAAAAACAATCAGCAGTAGCATGACAATACCATCAACAATAACAACTGTATCATCAACAATAACAGCAGCAACAACAACAATAGCAGAAACATTAACAACAACAACAACAACATCTATGGTAATATCATGAACAACACACGTCATTAACAACAGTAATTACAGCGACAATAACAACACTGTCAGACGATAACGACAAATTGCGAGATCTAAAGCCTGTTAGAGGAAGCGCTGGAAGCCATCGAAAGAAAGCGGTGACAAAATCTTGGCCACCAGAGCGATGGATAGACGCTAAAATAGATTCCCAGTTATCCCCTAAGTTATCAACAGCTGCACAATGCCTTGGAATTCTCACTGGCCAAAACCAAGACCATGCCGGCCATGCCATGCGTCAGAAACAAGACAAGACAGTGATCATACTAAATAATTATATTATAGTACAAAGGAAGCAGAAAACGTTTGAGAAATATTAGGGAAGAAGGGAACTAGGAGCGGGGGGAGGAGGTGTCAAATCCAGGAAGTGATTTACTTATTATTACAGATGGACAGTTTTAACCTTTTCCTCGAATTCCATATGTTCAAATCAGAAGAAAACGGCGCAAAGACCGGCTAGAATGCCACCATCTCGGATTTTGGCTTCTTTGAAATGGCCACTATTGAAATACATTATCTTCCACCCAATATCAGTGGCACTTAGTAAACTTTGTCAACTTGTTGTGTGACATATTATCTAAATAGTTATATATTTTCAGTTCTTGATATGCAAAAGAAGATTTGGTGGAAACTTTTGAAAATGCGATGCAGTGAAATTTCACACATTTTGCCTTTCTTCATAACAAAAATTTATTTATTTCCAAAATTTACAAAAAGGCATTTTGGTCTTGTTGTGAAAGTAATGTATGTCAAACCTGGTTAGAATCCCTTCAGAAAAAACAAAAAAATACTCAACAAAATAATCAAAAAAGAAAAATCGGATTTTGAGATTTTTGGGGGAAATTAAAATTTGTCATAGGAGCCTTTTGTATGGCTTTCAACCTCAGAACGGCTACTCCATGACTTCTATGCTCGTGCATATCTTTTCTCGAAATGTCCTTTTCCCTGTCACCATAAGGGTTCCTGTAGAGTCACGCCCGGGTTCTTGGGGGCCTATAGGTGTCAAAACCAAGAGTGTCTTGACCTTCACTATGACAGATAATCCACAACTGTGCTCTGAAGCAGCACAAATAAAAGACAATTCCACTATTTATAGAAGCTGGAAATTAATTTAATAAAGCACTCGATGAAGCTTTTAATTATCATTTGTGAGATCGTGAGTCTGTTTCAGGTCAGAGTGATCACCTAATGTCCATTCCTGGCATTGGAGCCCAAGATATTGCTACAGGAGGTCATAATCACGTCTTTTACGCCCTCTTTGCCTGTAACCAGTAAAATAATGATTGATCACTACATATAGCAATCAGAGGGAGTTAAATCCTGATTGACAGTAGTATTGTATGACCATGTCAGAATGGACATCCACTTTTTATATTCAGATAAGGCAGAGCTTGTAAAAGAAGAAAAAAATATTCAAAAATTATTATTTTTTTTTTTTAGGAAAAACTTTGTTATTTCCCTAACACCCCCCCCCCCCCAATCCCTTACAAAGCATAGATAAATACAGAGACAAAAATGAGATATCAGTTTTACCAGGACTAGTGTTAAATAGAGACCAAGTCTGTGAAAGATCTGGGCACAAAGCAAACCCATGGAAATATTAAATCAAGCATTTGATAAGAAATATGTAACAATAACAATCACAGCAATTGTAACTAATGTTACACAATTAATAATACCGATGGTGACGATGATCACAAAAATAACAATAATAATTCGTAGAGGAGGTGGCAGAAAAAAGAAGATGATACAAATGAATGATAAGTTGCGTTACGTTTTATAGCGTCTTTCAACCGACCATCTGCAGAATATTATCTCGGAGAATGACCAGACCCAGAACAAGATGAAGTAGAAGAACAGAAACAAAAAAGGAGGAGGAAGAAGAAGAAGAAAAGGATGAAGAAGAAGAAGAAGAGGAGGAGGAGGAGGAAGGGGAGGAGGAGCAAGAATAACAAAAGTAATAGAAAACGAAAAAAAAAAAAATGAAGAAAAAAGAGGAAAAAGAAGCAAAAGAAGAAAAAGAACAGAAAAAGAGATAGAACAAACAGAACAAGAAGAAGAAAAAAAGGAGGAGGAAGAAAAATAGAAGAATCTGTAAAAGAAGAAGTTGAAAAAAGATGAGGAAGAGCAAGAGGAGTGATGATTTCAATTTAAACAATTCACAGTAATCCTGACAGTAACAGTTTGACGATAGGAGGCTAAGGAAAGTTTATCTGTAACAATATCGATAGGGTCAGGTGACAAACAAGACAGTTCACACATAGCACCGGTCTATAATCTTGTAAGCTTATGGATTGAAATGACAGATGTAAAAGGTTTGGGGTTCCTGTGGAACGTTGGACAACAGCTGAATCTGGACAGTTTTTGAAGAAAGAAGACAGACAGATAGACAGACAGACAGACTGACAGACAGATAGACAGATTGAAATGATTGACTAGCAGACAGATGATTGATAGACAGACCGACTGACTGACTGACTGACTGACTGACTGACTGATAGACAGACCAGACAGACAATCAGCAAACACCATAGGGGACTAGATCTATCGAACGTCTATGAATGATATTAAGTCACTGTAGCTAATAAAAGCAAGACTAGATGCAGTTTAACGGGATCGCCGTGGACGAGGAACTAGGCGTCTGCTAGTCTTCGAAAATTTAAGGTCGCCGGTTTCGCAAATCGAATCCTACCTGGGATGTGAAAGATTAAAACAAGCAGTTTTTAATCAGTGACTCAACGCTTCTCTGGTTTCTTGGGTAGGGAAGCCCGATATCTAGCCTTCTCGGAGAAGGGTGAATATATGTTGGAGGGTCCACGTGTACGTTACTCGTGTTAAAGAACTGATAGACAGACCAGACAGACAATCAGAAAATCAGACAGTCAGACAACTGATAGATAGACAGACAGATCAATGGATGGATAGATAGGTAGACAGATAATACTAACAGATAATTTTAGACAAAGAGCCACAAAAGATCATGTATTACACAGTACTATGGAACACACTAGCCAGATGCGGCTATTCCCACCAAAGCAGGTAAAGAGGTGAGGCCCGGGATAGGTTCTGGAGGCTTAGTTTCCATGGTAACATGACCACATAGCAAGTCAAATTGTATTCCTTTCTATTTGTGTGTCGTCAGTCAAGGCTCTTTCTATTTGTTTGTTTGTTTGTTTGTTTGTTTTAATTATTCTTCAGGTCAAACAAATCGGGCGCCATTATATAGTTTGCTTAAAAAGTAAAAAGAAAGAAAAATGAAGACTGGTGAGGTAGAAAAAAAAATTGTATTACATTCCTGTCAAGATGGTTGAAACTTAATAGATCTACAATATATCGTTATGAATACCGACGAAACTGAAAAGACCTAGACAGCATCTCAGTGAAGATTTATGGGGCAGAACTGATCTATACAATATGATTGTTAAGATGTTCAGTTTTTATCATCGTCATCCCTATGATCATTTTACGAAAAATGTCTTAAAATTAAGACGACTCTCCATCGGCAACTAATCAAATACACCAAAAAAGTTGAAAA
>JBCEWB010113175.1:0-11748 GCA_039654565.1 Peronia peronii
AGATAGATAGATAGATAGATAGATAGATAGATAGATAGATAGATAGATAGATAGATAGATAGATAGATAGATGAACGCAATTTTTGTCTACCCCTTCCCCTTATCCTCTCCCTCTTCCAGTCCAAATAAATGTGGGCAAGCAACTATCGATTGGCGTTGTCTGGAACGTACAGCTCGGTGGTGAGCGTATGGAGCCCTAAACGTATGCAAAGCCATCGATATTTTAAAACTTAACCAAGTCTGGTAACAGCAAACAGACAGAAAGGAATATAGGTGATATGTTGACAAAAGAAGTACGGAGCATGAATAACAAATACCGACAGGGGTAGACAAAAACACAGTAAACACATAGCTATATGGCTCGAGAGAAAATATGGACGGACAAATGGATGGATGGATGGAAGGACTGACAGTTGGACAGACCATATGAATGGATGGATGGACAGATGGATGGATCAATGGATAAATGAATGGATGATGAAAGGATAGGGATGCATGGATATGCAAGAATCAAGGCCGAAATTACAGCTGCAGTGACACTTATAGATGCTAAGATGCACAGTGTCGTACGGAATTTATGACAGAAATTTTGTAAAAATGAATACAGCAATATGTTCACAAACATGTGAGAAAACACATAGTATTAATCACAATCAAATGGCCTAAACTATCTTATCACAGAACCGATAGAATACCGTTAAAGACGTTCCCGACAGCACCTATGATACCTGCTAGTATTCCGTTTCATGCTTTACAAAAGATACACAAAAAATGTAAAAAAAAAAAAAAAATTCAAATTTTGAAAACATTAGAACAATCGATTTAGAAAGAAATCGATGAGTCTACTGAAACGATGGAAATCAAGAGCTGCATAATGGTGTGTGTATTGTTGTACTGTATAGGACCTGAAGAATCTCTCACCGTCTAAAAAATAGAAATTCAAATATTAGGCTAAAAGCATGCAAATACATATCGGCATTGTGCAAAATATATTGTTTCCCTGTGTGTGTGTGTGTGTGTGTGTGTGTGTGTGTGTGTGTGTGTGTGTGTGTGTGTGTGTGTGTGTGTGTGTGTGTGTGCGCGTGTGCGTGTGTGTGTGTGTGTTCTCTTTTTTGCTTTTTTTTTGTCTTTTTTTTTTTATATACATGAGCGGACATATTACTTATAAATAATATATTCATTTATTATACACCCTGCCATACCTATAAGGCTGGTCTAATGCTGCTCTTTCCTTCATTCTCCTACAAGAAGAAACTAATCGTGTACGGCCCAAAACAGCTGTCTAAGAGCATGGTAGTCTAACTTTAAGACAGTACTGAATATCGCTATCCTCCCAACGAGGCTATATATTTATACTGTTCAGTAGTAACTTTTATATACTGTATATATTATTTTTTTGCCCTGTTTCATAAATTCTCACACTGGGATGTAAAGTTAAAACGTAACAAATATATTCCCATCTAATTTCATTCATACCAAAACAGGTGGCCAAAACTGCAATCGAACTGCTTAAGAATCTAGTGTAGCACCGGCTGTCCCCACTTGATTTCTACTCCACAATCCGAGTGATCGCTGTTGACCAAATAGTGTCTGGGTGATATACCTGGTCATTCTGAAGTTTGCACCAATTAGACATACATCGTTTTGAGTGAGCAATATTCACTTCGTTGAAAGGTGCGTGAGTTGCGACCACTCAGGAATGGCGTACTCTTTTCTTAACACTGTAAATTCCCAAATAACTTCAGATATGCTTTTATGTTTACAAAGATTACAAACAAAGGATCTGTTACTTCACCGGCAAAAGGATTACCCAGATCAAGGCTCAGAACAAAAAAGTCCATTACTAAAACCCCTACAGATGAGCTACATGAACTATCTGCCCTCAGAAAAGAGGTACACAGGTGAACATATTTACCTGGACTGTATGAGCCTTGTTTTCTTTTTGCTCTGTTATTTCTTAGCTCAGGACTAAGTTGAAAGCAAATCCTGAATATATCAACGCCCTAAACCAGGAGACTTGCAGATCAAAGCTCAACTTAATGTGAGCAAACTCGCTTTACCCACTCTATAATCAACTGAAATACTCTGCAGGACATGGGCGTTTCTTGCTTGTAAGAACAAAGAAATTAATTTCTACCACCAGCGATACGCTTGCCGAGGTGTGCAATGTTTCTTAGGTCTGTCATGGTCTTGATGCTATCGTGATACTTTTGTCTATAGGCATATAGGTGTGAATGTATTTTGCATAAATACTATGCCACATTCAATTCTTATTTCATCTATCTTCAGTTGACACACACTGACTACATCTACAGACTCACCAAAATCTGACACCTGCTGATTGCTGACATCATTGGCCGTGAGTGAGTTCCCACGCTTCTCCCTGAAGAGCGGCATGGTGTTCTTGACGGTAGAGAAGATCTAGATAATGCAAAGGTCGGATCTGGAATGAAAGAAGAGAGGACAACACGTTACAACTCAAGCTGCTGTCAAACATCAGTGTGTGTGTGTGAGAGGGGGGGGGGGGAGGGAGGCTTTATTTCACAGACTCAAAGACAACAGAGAAACGTGTCATTACTTCAGACTTCTCTGTTGTTCGAGCAGCCAATACTGTTGTTGATTCAGGAGATACTGCTTTGTCTTAGTATACATACTGGCGACGAAACATCGATACAAATCAACACACAATCTGAGAAAATCCCGAGTTGACGTTTGTACGATATATGCAAAAATGTTAAGATACTCTGACAATTCTTTCCAAGGTAACGAAAGGACAGCCGTTTATTTCTTTCATAACCACATTTCTTGTAGGTTATTTCTGTTTCCTCCTCAGTAACGACAGTTACAAACCAAACATTCGTTCTCCTTTCTGCGATTACTTTCATATTTTCACTAAAGTAATGCAATGCCGCATTCAAAAATATTGAAATGGTTCTTCGAATTCAAGGCCTCACTGTCCTATTAGCCAATAGACTTCGGCCTGTAGAGAGTGGGTAGGTGAAAAATACGTGCGAAGAACAAGTAGAATCCTGGTTTATAACATCTAGATCTAATTAAACAGAAAACACAGTGTTCGTGTTTTACATAGTACTTTACCTACCCCGGAATTGTACACTAAATGGTGTTGGCCAAGATTTCGGGACAAACCCACGGGGTTTTCCCGCCGGAAGTAAGCTTACAACCAGAAAATGAGGCAAACATGCGAAATAAGCAGTCTCTCGACTAGGCAAGGTAAGATAAGATATCAGATGCTTTAACCTTTAGGATTAGAACGTGGCTGAAGTCATTTGACACATCAGACTGGGTAGGAATGGGCTAATTTATGCTTATGCCACTAGCTGGTACTGTCACTTTCGCCTGTAGGGTGTCAGTCTTACACTCCAAAATACTATCTCGGTTCAACTCGATGTCCAGACTCTCAGCACTTCGACACACGTCAACACGGTCCTGCTTCTAAAACCATTTATCTCCCGTTCGTAAATAATCTTGTAGCTCTTAAATAAGATTCGATCTTGAAGTCCATGGTCACGATGAAATATCACGATGAAATACAATAATTTCATAAAATACTGATAACTTTCCGGCAATCAAGCACATCAACAGAATGAAAATGAATGCCCACGCGTTACTGCTTAAAACATTTTGCCTCATTTCCGGTCTGAGCCGAAAGTTCTTCTTTTAGCACCGGAAATACGCCAGTCTCTTTCCTATGTCATTAATAACATTACCCAGTGCTATTATTGATCTAGGTTCAATTGGCTGTGAGTCTGTCATTCACAGAGAAGAGTTTTCATCATAAATTTACTGCCCACTGTAACAGGATCAAGCAAAGAAGTGAGACAAACCTTTTGGGTCTATGCAATTTTCCCGAAATTTTGATGAACTCTATTTAACAGTTGGCTGGTTAATGCTGGCCATGAAACGCAACGGTTCTGTCAATTTAATTTGTGGTTTCAGTTTATGAGCTTCTCTTGTTTTGTTGCAGTCGTTCATGCATTTCCCATCTCAACTTCCTGTAAATTGGCTGATCTCCTGTCTTGCATTGAACTATGTTGTCTTTGGAAAAGGCTAACTTTCTCTGCTCAAAATTCGCGAATCTGGGCTTCTTCCCCATTTAACTTGTTTTAGAATACATTTCATAATTACCGTAATAGGACTTTGAATGGTAACAGGACTTTAAAAGCCTCTTTGATATTGCTAGATTGATAAGAATTTGAACACCTTACATATGGCTGCTGTTGTAATGTCTATTTCACTTATCTTGTTTGAGAATTAAAGACTTCCTGTGCATGATGGCAGTGAAATTTACTGTGAACATACGGGTGGTTCGCATACACCTGGTGTGCAATTTTCTGAGTCAGATCTAGGACTCTAGGATATTATTTTGTCAAGCAGCTGTTGCAATAACACTATTATTTTCTATAACACATTACTGTACTAAATATCTGGGGAGGAACTATCCATAAAATGATCATCAGTTTTTATAGAGATGTATATAAGCACTGGGGGTGATTCACGCACAAGATTTTCGGCTGCCTACCCTATTTTACTGTTGATGCTAATTTTATATTGTGATCGGCACTGTTGTAAATTTACAGCTGTGAAAATACTTCAAAACATGTCTGTGTCTCACTGCATCAGCTTTACAGATACTGATATTGAGAGACTTTATCTTCTGTAAGACATTCAACTTGTGGGCGCTTACAACGTCGATCCTAAAATTATGTCCCTGCCCACTGTACAATTATGTGCACTTAATCTTCAATTCCAAACTTTCGGAGATGATGTTAGATTACTTTATTTCATTACTGAGAGCTAGATCCATGTTAAGAAAGGCAACTATATCAAGCCCAGTCTGTGCCTTTTAATAGATTTCTTATGACTCAAAAAATTCACAAAGTCCAGTTAACATGAATAATAAAAAGCAGACCACAAAAGATCGCTTATTTTACATCGCTGAAATGTCGGTCATGTCACGCGTAACCAGGATTTTGTGTGTCCTATCATAGCATATGTTTTTGAGTCAGTTACTTCCTGATGACCATGGTGTAAAATGGTGTAACATTTACAGAAATAACTATTTGCAATGCTGAAAAGACATTTAAGCGTCGATGCCAGTGGAACAAGCTTTCAAAAGTCACTGGTCAATATCAAACAGCTCCAGCCGAGGGTACAGTGACCTGCCAGAAGGATCCATCTCTCGGGCATAACACTGCAATTAGCGTAGGCAGACAAATAATTTGGCCTCATTCAAACCGATAAACAATTTGATTATTTCAGCCTGCCTATTCGAGCCAAAACAAACATGACATAGAACTTTTGGTGAAAAACACACTTATTCTGGAAAACCAATTTTCACAAAGAGCCCTCATCTAAAACTCGCAGAGCATGAACTGGCTATAAAAATCCCGACCGCTATAGAGCTCTCTGCCAACAGCTTGCCACTTCACAATTTCTGCCCTGAATACTCTCTTTCGTTTCGTTCTAGTGCGTTTTCTATCTCTTTCTCTCTCTCTCTCTCTCTCTCTCTCTCTCTCTCTCTCTCTCTCTCTTTACATTTTGTCTCTGTGACTTGCTGGGTAATTTACTATAGCGGCATTTTGCAGTCTGAAACAGATCCTCTAAATTCCATGCAGCAATGACTCTGTCTCTCAACAAAAGTATCAAAGGTTCAAATCCACTACTTGTGGACAACGAAAGCCCTGATCATCTTTGCTTTTTTTTTTTTTTTTTTTTGATTGTATGAAATAGTGAGGAGACAGCAAATTAAATGTCCTCAGAATTCATATTTTCCTAATTTCTTTGTTTCTATATAACATCCATAAGCAAACACTTACATTCTGTCTCTGGTACCCCCATGCACACATACAGATGCACACAGAGCAGATAGTCTCCAGCTCCAGTTTCTACACCATGACGTCTGCTATCCTGTAAAATACATGACTTTCTTGCAAATCCCCCAATTTTCTCTTTTTACAATTATTGTAGATTTGTGCAAAGTGACTTATACTATACAACTGCATTTCTCTTTCAACTTGCTTCTCTGTTGCGGGATGCATCAGCGGAATGACAACTAAACTGCACCACCAAGTTTCATGCTATCTTTCCCCTTCCTATCCTAAAGACACACACACAAAAATGAATCCTAACATTACATCATTATCTTCTCATGCCTGATCGAAATCTACTGCTGCTCTCTGGGAATTATTTCAGCTCTTGTTACTCCTCACCCCCCCCCCTCCCCAACCTCTTGCTTTTCTAAGGTTCTTTTCCACTGTTGCAGGTAAAGAGAGCAGGTGAAGAACGTAAGGTGGAAACGAGAGAAAACACACACACACACACACACACACACTCACGAAATGAATCCATGTCAGAGAAAAGTGCGTACGTGAAGTTGAAAACAGAGACATCACAGGTGGGGGAAAGCCTGGTGCGCAAGCACGTGTGGGAAGAAACGCGTGTACAGCACGAATACGAGTACCGATACCAACTGTCGATAGTTAGAGATATAACACACAGACTGGGAGGAAAGGTCGGGGGAGGGGGGGGGGTGTAAATACAAATAACAACTGGAGAGGTAACGTCAGATATACAAGGGAAAAGGTTCTATCCACATGAGCAAAAATCTTCAAGGATCTCTCATTTTAGAGAGATATCCCAAGCAATCTTGCCTACATGTATTTGCGCATGTGCATAATGAATGAGAGAAAATAAAATGGATCAACAACTTGGTTCTGGACAACCACTTGTTCTCGTAGACTTGAAGTATTTCATTTGGAAAGCTGGGCACCATTACCAAGAACAACTTGCTGTCGTCTGTCAACAGCGTTCTTGAATATCAAAGAGGCAATTTGGCAAGTTATCCCAATTCTTCGTCTCGCTGTGGAACAGAAATTTCTTAACACAACTTTTGATGTGCTCATGTTTTCTTGACTCTTTTTATCCCGACTTTTTCGCACTAAATTGGTACAGTACAAGTTCCACAACAACCCAATGCTGAAAATAAAGTATCTTTGCACGATGGGATTCAGAAGGCTTGAAGAACGCCACGCAGAGAAGGGAACTCATCCATAACATCACTGAATGGACCTAAAAAAAAAGGGGGGGGGAGGGGGGAGGGGTGCACTAGTATTAGTATTAAAGTACTAGTAGAAAATCAACACTGAAAGCCTTGACATTCATCTCACAGCAACTCCTTGACCACTGATGTTCATCGAACTAGTTTTTAAAAAAACGGTAACATATCCTAAGAACTGACACATTCATAATAGGCTATGTTGAGGAATCTGAAATATTTGTCGTATAATTTCTACAGACCAGAGAGCTGATTACAACTGGCTTTGTGAAAGACAGGGAATGTTGACTAACGATTACCGGGGTTTGTTGTTTGTTTGTTTGTGTTGGGGTTTAACGACACATCAGCACGATTACGACTATATTGTGTCAAATACGGTAAGATACGTTTACACGTCATGAAGAAGGGAGGAAAGAGAGCGGGAGAGAAGACAGGAGCAAGGAGAGAGAGAGAAGAGATGTCTCTCCTGGAATGTCGAAGATGGCACCCTATGGGAGACATCCCACCGATGGCGGGCTTACACCGCCTGCAGGTGGGAGCAGATAACCCGGGCCCCCGTGCGGGAGATTACCCGGGTATTATGTCATTCAGATGACAAAACTGTTTAAAACTGATAACATAATTATGAAAGTTCAGAAGGCTGTATTTACTCAAGAGTTGATCTACAATCAGTGTACGTTCTATAAGCTATTGTTGCAGTTTTTCCATGCGTTTCAGATTTTGCTTGTATATTTGCATATCAACAGTCTCACCTTAACTAACTTGTACTGTGTCCAAAGGGAATAATGGTGATCTTCCAGGTATATACCTAGATGTGTTCGTGCATGTGCACAGATGAATGAGAGAACATAAATGTGTGACAGAGTGAATGCAAAGCAAAGGAGAGAGAGAGAGACACACACACACACAGAGAAGGAGTGTAAGTAGCGGAGGAGGGGGGGGGGGGAGGGGAGGAGACTGAAAAAAAACTGAAACTGTGAAGAGATGGGGACAGAGAGCGGAATTGAACGAGACCCAGCAAGCGAGTGAGTGATCGCAGATAGAAGGACAGAGAGAGAAGCGGATAAAACATAATCCAAGTGGAATCCATGAAACCAGACTAGAACTGAGCCTTGTTATCCTCACAGCAACACACTCATCAGGACGCTGGCCGGCAGTTCCATGAACATGGCCATGACCCCTTTTGTCTCTGTACAGGTATGAGTTAGGTCAGCCACAGAGTTAGAACGGGGTCAACCAGGTAGAGAAGGTGAAGGAAAGCGCTCACCACTGAACCCCATGCACGGATGTGAACACAATGTGATGGAGAGGCCAAGACGATCCGTGCCTGACTGCCATCAATCTCTGACACCTCACCTCACCTGTTGGTCTGTCCTGTCTGTGTCGGCAAAGATCAGAATAGATTACCCGGACAATAGTTCTTTGAAAACAACCAAAACATCGACCTCTGTACAGAAATATTAAACTGCTGATACAGGGTTGGATACAACTTCTGACATCTGTCGAAATTTATGTTGAATTTTAACAAAGGAGTTGGGGTGGGGGTGACGGGGGGGGGGGGGGGGGGGGAAGAGTATTCAGGCAGTAACAATAAAAACTGAAAGAAAATCGATGTCATCAATTCACCCCATTATATATTAATATCTTGAAACCGGTATGGGTATCGGGATCGCCATGCTCAAAATATCTAGGCACAAACCAGCACAGGTGTGAGAAGACAAGGGTCTGGTCATTGACTTTCTTATGGTCTATCTGTCATATCTGTTATTGGGTAAACAAGGGATCAAATTAATGGACTGAAGAATGGATTGTATGAATGTGTACCTATATGTGTGCATATCTTATTATCTAATATATACAGATCACTTATATCTATGTGGCATTTATATGTTTAGAACTTTATAAAAATAAATAAATAAATAGCAATTATTTGACAGAAAAGTAAATTGTTCGGGTTGAAGTTGTTAAATTATTCTTACGTCTGCCTTGTTTAAAGTTCATAAATATCTGATAATGGCATAATGTTATTTCAAATATGGATGTGTTTTTTTTTTCAATGCTAATGTCTAGCTCTCATATGAAAGTATGGTTGCCCAGGACTAGCGTACACATGGAAGATGAGAAGTAGACATTTCGTACATGTTTCGTTGCATTTAGCAGATATCTAGAGGTATGAAGGCGGTCATGGAACATGTCACAATCTAATTTGGCAAAGAGCACTTTCTTTGCAGATAGATTAAAAAAATATACTCTATCCCCTGCACATTGACAATATGAACATAAATACTTTGGCTCTACTTATATCATGATCTTCTATTCCATCCTTCTTCCCAATTTGCTTTAGATCTAAAGAGTTTCCAAATCAAAGTCTGTCTACCTAAGAGATTTATAACGGAGCGATAGGAAAAAGCGACTGATTGCCTCAACTACCTGCCACAACTACCGACTGCCTCAACCAGCTGCTATAGCGAGTCTCTGTAAAAAGCTTACTAGAGCCTGGTACCTCTGACTGCAGCTGAGACAGTTTGGGTTATTTGCTTTTATGCAGAGTTTGTATTACTTATTGAATAAGCTGTATGGACTTTGCATTAAGGTTCCTTTCTCAGAAGTGCAAGCAAACAATGTAGAAGGAGAAAATCGCGCATGTACGCAAATGTAGTTGAATAGGCGTTGGCCTATCCTCTTGAAATACAGTCTGGGAATCGTTTGAGCACTGAGCCACCTGACCACCTGAAATCCCTTTGTCACGTGAATATGATCTTTGTCAGGAGAGTCCATGAACTCTTGGCCGCACTAAATGGCCATAATGAATGAGGCTATCGCGTCTTTAGCTTGATTTTGAACGCTCGGGTGATAATAAAAGATTAACACTTTGGGTGGCAACTAACTGAGAGATCGATCTAAGGATCACAACCATGAGGAGACCAGAGGTATCAAATCTGATTACACAAATGTATGCCATAGTCATTACGTGGGCATCTAAATAGAGGTAAACATCCGATTCTGGTGGAGGACTGAATCAAATAACTAAATAATAAAATTCTAATCAATGTTGACATCAGAGGAATGGATACGCAAACAAAACCATGTGATCAGATTAGGATATCGAGAAACTCAAGTTGTTTTGTTTTTTATCCCGTCTTTTGGTCTTGATAAAACTAAATTCTGGACTAGGCAACTTAAAGGTTGGATTGTAAATCTGACAGGATATTTATAATATTATTAATAATAAAAAGATTTGGAACAAAGTCGACTTAGTAGCATATAACGCGTTTGCATTCGCATATTCCCATGATCGAGTACCAGAGTAAAGCCAAACGTTGGCACATTCAACTCCATTGCACGGCAAATCTTAGCAGGCAAACCCCATAGGACGTTCTTTCGACCTTCCAATGTCTTTCCCAACTCATAAAGAACCGAACTATTGTTTTTTTTTTCCCCCACCCTTTCCGGCACCTTTCAATTAGTCCGTGGGATTACCAAAGCTTAACAAGATATCGGGTCTGACCATGTCTCATAGTGAACAGTCTGGACATATCGCCTGTCGATCCCATGCAGTGTTTAACTGACGTCAATGAAGGGTCAAATTACCGGTGCAATGATTATGACTGCAAACAACGTTACAGATTACTGGTTCAACACTCCTTCCTTTTAACCTTTGTTACGTAGTTTTCCGATCTTGCTGCAGCTTGAAAGGTGGGAAGGGGGGAAGTGGAGCAAGAACATTGGCCCTGTTCTTTACCTCTTGAAAACGTTGCTGCTAACAGGCTTATTCCTGTAAAGAGCACATTGCTAATATAATAATAATAATAACAATAATAATAATAATTAATTAAGAATGACTGATTGATTTGTATCATTTCACAGAATTTTGAGGTAGATCGGGTCTGATTAAGTAAGACAAATATTGAACGGACGGGCAGAGACAGGCAGTCAGAAGCAGATCCATGGGCTAGCGAATTCATGGATGAGAACGATATGGGATCTCGGGTGGAAGGCCTCATGAATGGGGTGGACGAACTGACTCGAGCACAGACAGACAGACAGACAGACAGACAGAGAATAGGCACAAAAATTGATAAAAAATGGATCGACAGATCGATATCTAGACCAAGTCAATCTGGTCCCTCCATTACAGTTGTGGGCTATGCCTGGGTCTCCGCAAATGTTCTATTTGTCCATTCCTGGATCTCCTCGGTCCATCTTCTCCTTTGCCTACCTCTTCTTTGCTTATCATCTACAGTTTCTGTTTGTTTGTTTGTTTCTTCCTTGTGTTACAATATTCACAAAACATAAAGAGAATGGCTGAGACATGGTGAACCATCACTCTATTATTTCCATGGACGTGAAGAGTTAACTCCTGACAAAAGCATGAAAGCCATAACAGAAGGACAATATTATATCCCAATTCATACAAGAAACTACAACCATTCTTTAACAAAGTCGATACTTATCGATTACCTACTCGATACAAGCCCTGCAGATTAAGGGCAACGTCAAACGCACTGGACCACAGAATGAAATCATGTCCGCATTACCCCAGTGCATTACCCTCTATGAGGACAGGGTGACCTAGATATATGTCTGTAATTCTGAATCTATCTCTATCTATCTATCTATCTATCTATCTATCTATCTATCTATCTATCTATCTATCTATCTATCTATCTATC
>JBCEWB010113186.1:0-11748 GCA_039654565.1 Peronia peronii
GGTCTTGGGAAGGACCCCCCCCCCCCCCCCCCCCCCCCCAACATTGTGCCGGGAGTAAACTGGCCTATGCACACTGAAAGATCAAAAGGGGATCATATTACCTTATCCACCTGCTCCCCTCCTCTCATTGTACCAGTCCCTTCATGCACAATTTCTTGAATCTATCTTACCTAGTGTTAGGAGCCACACATGTTGATCCTTTCTTTGTCGATGTGGACCTACCACTTCAGCCTGTTTTGTTTATCGTGTTATGAATTATTAATGAGCCATCAATTTCTCCTCCCACAAACCATTTGGCTGATCTCATGACCTGCCACCTTGTGTCTCTCCTCCCCCCTCTACCCCCTCTTTACAGCACACCCAGTGAACAAAGCAGATGAAACTAATAGTTGTCAAGCGATTATAATGGTAAGTGTACTTGATCCACTTGCAATTCATGCAGTTTCGGAGTACTGCTAGGCCTACAGGTGTACTACTGTGAGTGCCAAGAGGTACAGGTATTCTGTTATAAGCAGTTTGATTGGCACGAACTACTGCTATATGAGATAATATTTTACTAATGCCAAAGTAGCAATGGACATGGGGATTGACAAAGCTGCTGTTATAAGCGATTTCCTGTTGTAATATGGTTCTTGTTATATACAGCTCCCACTGTACTAATACATTGACAAGGACATGTGTGATGTAAGCAGTATAAAGACAGTATATATCACTGCTCTTTAGTTCTCTCCCTTTAGGCTGCCCAATCAAAATTTCATAGGAATGGGATGCAGCTTAGCCCACAAAGAAATTGTTGACTATTCAGTAGGGGGGGGGGGGGGAAGGGGTGGCTCACTTGCTGCACAGAGACTGACATGGAGCAACATAGGAAAGCAGAAAAACTTAAATTTCGCATTTTTCATTATGTTTGTCCTGCTGATGCTAACAATTTGTTTGCCACACATATGGATCAGTGGATTCAGTCAATAGGTATTTTTAGAGGGATAGATCTATTTGACTTTAGTCAAAATCTGATTTTCTGATCTGTGCCGACTTTCTTTATTCTTGGCTGGCTCACCTGTCGTTTGAGTTTTTTTTTTAATGTGATACAAGTCTTCCATGACGAACATGAAAGCAGAAGTGCAGTACTTTAACATATACTCTTGTTCAGTAGCTCATTTCATTTTAGAGAATGAAGTTCATAGCGCTGAGTTCAGCAAACTTAACAATCCTCAGTCAAGCTAACCGGGAGGCTACCCTGTCAGTTTTTAGAGGGGTCGCTTGAGGAATGGGTGAAAAATTCATAATTGATGGTATCAAGAAGTAACAAATGCTAGTATCAGGGAAGAGAACAGGGTGTGCGGTCTGATTGAACAGAGATCAAAATGCCACAATGGCCTATTCAAGTCCACTATCAAAGGAAAAGGTCTCTGGGAAGGAGAAGTTGTAAGTATCTATGATATCTCTTACCTAAATGAAATAATAGTTTCAGGGACAGCATTTTGTTGAGTGACCTACAAGAATAATATGTGTTCTCTACATTAGTCATACTTCAGACTCATTGGTCAACCGTGGCCCTAAAAATGTAATATGAGACAACAGTGGGCAGCATTTTGTCACATCAACCAGTCATATCCAGATGGTCAAACGCTGTCCAAACTAGAATGTCCTAGATGGCGTGGGTAATACCCCAGTTCCTGAAAGACTTGGTCCAATCAGAGTGCAAGGAAGATTCCTGAACTGACGATGACTAATCTGTGAGTAGAAGAGTCTATAATGAGGGGGTGAATAGATTATATTCTTTCTCAGAAATCCATTTTTTTATTTGAACTGAGTACATCTCCTCCCCTCGGCCTTTATAGAATGGTTGATTTCACATAGTTACGCCTCAGTTACGATGACCAATGTGCCCACGCTCTGATGACTAATCAGGGAGTATTCCAGGCCTATATAAAGCCAAGAATTTTCATGCTTGTCTACCTGAACTCTGATCTGCACTCACGCCGTCATTGATTCATCACAACTGCTGCATAATGGACCACAACGAAGCAATTGTCATTCTTGACCTGAGCAATCCATTGACTACTAGACTGATCACCCCTGCAAGACCCTGTTGTGCCTTGTTTATTATTCCAATCATATTTAACATAACAAAAGAATTAAAAGAACGGGAAAAGAGGGAAAGGGATAATGGGATGGGAAAGCTCATGATCTCTTATATTATAGCTTATGTAAGATGTCCCGACAAAACTGTAAGAGTGACATAAACTCTGATCTCACTTGAGTCGCCTAAACAAATCTTGCCTAAGCCGGTCAGCAACCTGCGCTGCTCAGTGAGAAGAGTGCCGTAACATTGGGACGCCAGCCGCACACAGAAAGTGGCGTCCTTCTCTTGGGCGTCTCACAGATCTAGAGTGAAGAAATTGTAATTTCTTAATATCACTGTATCAGAATAGTCAACCAGTGGCTGATAAAGCGCAGGCATGATAAAAAAACCCAGACTTCAAGGCATTTTGAGAAATGAAAAGTGAAAGTTGGAAAATATCTTTAATGATCTCCTAGCACTGGAAAGATAATGAAGGTCCATTCACTCTTAAAGACTCTTATTATCCACCACTCAACATGAAAATTTGTGTGCAGAAATTTAAGAGTCGAAGTGGCATCCATGAGCTGAGGTATTAGAAATGACATTCCATACCATGTATGATTATTGTATTACCTGTTCAGTGCTCATGGGCTATATTGCTTCAACCATTGTTATTGTAATTATAAATGATCTTGGTTAAAAGCAGAAAAAATTACAGTTAGGACCTAAGCAACCATTTTGACTTTGAGGTTGGACCTTAACTTTGATCTCAGATATGGCCAGAGTCTACAACTGGGATGTAAAGCGGCGACAAGGAGAGAAAGATGGAAAGTCTTAGTGCACAGCAGAGGGATTGTCAGTTGTACTTTTGCTATTTGCTCATTACAAAACCATCATTTGCATGTGTTTTTTTTTTTCTTCCTCATATTATTGTGAGTGTGAGCCTTTTGTTTGCAATCATGATCTGCTACAGGTTATATTTTTTTAGAAATTTGTGCAAAACACTGCTGTCTATAGCTGAGTCAACTCCAAAACACAGACATATTTATAGTGAAGACACTTGTTTCATTCGAGGAGAAAAACTTATTACTTGTAGTCATACATTTGATGCAGCATCACATTTTAGTTACCAGTAGCAGTAATGTGACTCACAACAGTACAGAAATTTGGAAATGCATGTGATTCATTGCATAGAAAAACATAAAAGTCCTTCATACAGTCTATTGCATTTGCTCTCCTCATTTGAGATTGTGTTCAGCATCCCACAAATTATTTAAAATTACCTTCTTTCATTTTTCATATTTTGCCATCTCAACATTGTGTGACTGTATAGCAGGATCAATTTTAATAAACATTTGAAATATTTTGCATCTGGATTCTCTGTTGATACTTCCTTCTTTGTTCTGTACATTGTCCATAGTGTAAATTGTGTAGGAGATGTATTTTTATACATGTATATCAATATCAGTATTACAAGGGTGAAGAAAGAAGTAATGCCTGTTAGCATTTAATTCATGTATTACGATAACTATGGAAATGTGAATCGCTTCAAACAATTACACTGTATTTGAAACATTTTCATCAAGAAATCAGCCGATTCAGCCTTCAGTATAGTCACCATGACGATCGATACATCTGTGCCACTGTTTTATCGAAGACAGAAATCCATTTTGGAAAAATTCCACATCATGCTGCCTCACACACATTCGGATTGCCTGCATGGGTTGGTCTGTGGTTCCTCATCCTCCTTACAGTCTTAACCTTGCTCCTTTAGACTTTCATCTTTTCCTATCCATGAAGGACAGTCTTCATGGGAATACGAGAGATTCGACGACTTCAATGAAGTCAAGAATGCAATCCAAATGTGGGTGAGCATGATGTGGAAGTGTTCCAAAATGGATTTCTGTCATCAATAAAACAGTGGCACAGATGTATCGATTGTCGTGGTGACTATACTGAAGGTTGATTTCTTGTTGAAAATGTTTCAAATACAGTGTAATTGTTTGAAACGATTCACGCTTCCATAGTTATCGTAGTACATGAATTAAATGCATTGCAAACAGACATTACTTTTTGGTCTACACTCATAAATTGCAACATTCAAAATTATAATTCTTAGATCTATATTATGCTTAGGGCACAAACTTTAAAAAATGTGAAGAAATTTATTGCAAACAGCTAATGAAATGTAAACATAGCAAACCTTGGATCCAACGAGGTCATCGGGTCTGTCATCAACTCCCATTAGATCCAAGACCTCACTTGGTACAAGGTTTAGATAGCAAATGCGAAAGGTGAAATAAAAACTTGTAAATTAAGGGACCTAGCCATTGTGTCAAAGTTGTGAAAGAGTAGTTAGAAAGTTTGCTGGGACTGTTAAATCTAGTGACTGGTAGAAATCAAGGTAAAATAATGGAACACGTGGTTTGTGCTGACTGGAATTTGGATATGGGTCTGTGTGTGCACACAGCTTTCTCTTTGCGTACCTGACTTTCGCAGTAGCTCTGTGCTTTTGCCACTTTTGGTCAAATTAGCCTAACTGACCAGTCCGCATTCAATGCTTTGAGGCAGTTAACTTGCCAAGGCTGAAAACAGTGACCCTCCATCGTCCTCTCTTCCCACCCTTCCATTTCATGTCTTACTTGTCAAACTTGCCTTTACAATGTCCACACAGTACCATTACTACTAGGACCATCATGGGCAACCAGTCTCGACTCTCCTACACTCTACTATCACACGTTTTCTGCTTTTGCTTCACATTTCCCTGGTGCTCGGGTTCATTCCCCCACCCTTCCAACTACACACCTCAAAATACTGTAGTTGTCCATGTGCTACTGCTCGGCCTGACATTACAGGAAGGCTATGGAAAAAAATGTGTTCTCTCATTGCTGACTAAAGGGGGCCACAAAAAGAACGCTCGCTCGCGATAAAAGTGAGCATGTTGGGACAAGTGCCTTAAATTTTAATCTAAACTACTAAATTCTTTTATTGGACCTGCGATTTCAAGTGATGCTTGGAAAGCGTAAAGAATCAAAATGTTAATTCTTTATCGTGTTGCAGCATGTGTTGTCTAGTCGTGACTTGATTAATGTCTAGTGTGGTGTATAAAATTTTCTCTCAGTCTCAGCGACAGTCTGACCAAAGTGGTGGATGTTGAGTCTTTGATATCAGCTGTGATTAAAAAACCTGCAATTTGGGACAAAAGAAGGAAAGACCATGCAAACTGATGACATTCACCTTCCATTCGCCTCCTTTTATTTATCTCATGAATGCTTATTCTCTTGCGTTTTCCTAGGATAATTTTCGGCAAAACACTGTCTAGAAATAATAGTTTGTCATCACTCGAATCCGTATGGCGCCAAATGGGGCAGTTTCTGATGTCCATACCAGTATCGCAAGCGTGAGTTGCAATCTTTCTTTATATGCACCTCAATGACACGCAAGCACTTTCTTTACATGCACTCCCTTTATCGCAATCGCTTTATCGCAAACAAGCGTTCTTTTTGTCTGTAACCTAAGAAGTCTCAATTAGCAGTACATATGTTGGGGACTAGTTTTTTTATCTTGATGGAACTGAGATTGCACAGTTTAGCATTTCGATCCACCAAGGCATTTTAAATAAGACTTGAGATGAAAAAAAGGATAAGAGGTTTTATTTAGGTCTTGTTGAGTCCTAGCTGGTTGGATACAAGATTTATCATAGTAATTGTAGCCCTAGTTAATATTTTCTACAGAAGTACATGTTATGATGTATGAACCACTTCTTTTATCTTGAACCACTGAACTTTCAATACTTTCATAGAAGACTTCTTGACTCATACTCATGGATGGTTCAAGTTAGGTCCTTAACCCTACAAGTGTTGCTAGAAACTGCTGCAGAGCCAGCATTTCTGCCGTAACTCTTGTACACATTAAAGAAATGCCAGTTGAGGCCTCGTGGCAAGATATTTGATCCTTCTGTGCTGAGTGTAGTCTTAGAAGTGCATTGTAAGAGCCACTTTTTTTTTTTAGCCAGCTCGGATGCTTCCCGTTGCTGAGTATGTGTAAGACAAGCATTTCTAAAAAGGAAAAAACAAATTTTTCTCTCATTTGAAATGTAATGCAAAAAATTATGCAATAATTATCATAGTAAGAAAAAAAAAACATTTTCATCATGCGGTGATTTTTTTTAGAATTTTCTGTTACTTATGTTTCACATAATATTTAGCAAGCAAAAAAGTGATTGTTTCCTATGTGTTACACCTCTTGTACTTGGCAAAGAGAAGTACAGTAACAATAACGTAATTTGATTGATGGTCAAAATGGCTCATTCAATTACAATATAGAGTGAGTGAGTCTTTTTGGCAGATCGGTTCCTGCACTTGTAAACTTCTATGGTTAAATTATTGCCCCTCAATCCATTTGCTGCATCATGGAACATCACAGCAAAACTTGTACTCTGCAAACTATAGTCAGATAATGAAACAAGGGGGGTCAAATATATATACAGCTTTCACTCTGAAATTACAGGGCTACAGACACAGGAACATACATGTAAATGATAAGATGTAATACCCATATTCTTCGCATCAATTTGAAGTTTATTTTCTGGAATATTATATGCAAGATAACAACTTTACAAAATGTTCAAATCTGCTAATCATCAGTTTAAATCCAAATGCATTACCTTACATTATTTTTTTTTTGTTAGCCAACTATTAAAGCAAAAACTTACACAAATGTTTTGTTCACTTGGCAAATATCTTGATGAAACTCTCCTTCTATTGAAAGTATTAAAACTGTTCTGTCTAGACAGAACACTTTCTGTGTGTCTGGTTTCATGACATCTCTCCCAGAACTCATTTTGTTCACCAAATGTACATGTATATTTTAAACATTTATAGTTCAAAAGATAGTAACAAAACTGGATAGGACACATCAACTTTCATTCTGACAATAGTGAATCTCACAACAATGACACAAGATTTGCAAGATGCATTCAGTCCAACTTTCCCTTTCTCTCATGTCTTAACCTTGCATTACTGAATGTTCTATCTCGCTTCACTGCAAGATAGTGTGAAAAATCAGCCACAGGCAAAGAAATACAACCAGAGCATATCTCAGAATGTATTTGCACTGAAGTGGTTCTGTAGCTACAAAGTTTCATGTATTTGTGAGATATTGGTGAGTGCTATACATGTACTTGCATCCACATTCATTCAATCAATTTCAGGTTTTACATATAAACTATTAAAATAAACCCATCTGAAGCAAATTCTAATGAGCGGAAAGGACTACACATTTGTCAAGGTCTAGAAAAGTCAAATTTCTCTAAACGTCTAAATTAAAAATGCAAGAATAATATGCATTTTTGCAGACTTTTGAATCATACTGCACCCAGTGAAATATTTTTTTTTTTCAGCGATCGATAAGGATGATGGATCAACCTCACCCAATTTGAACGAATAAAATGATCTGAACTAACACTGCAGCATGTATTTTTTCTTTTCACTCTTTCATCACCGTTTCCTTCCACAAAGTCAACATGAACAAATACTACCAGGCACCACAATGATGGTATGTACATTCCCAATATGAATAGAGATCTAATTCTCTGGAACCTCATTTTCTGATGGTGGCTCTAGTTGATGAATCTGAAATGAAAGAGATGGACACAGGTAATGCATTAAAATTGACCAAATATGAAGTGAAGTATACAATATACATGATATAAATATAATTGTATGCATTTGCAAACAATGGGTACATCACACGGGTACATCTATGCGTTCTCTGAAATTAAGTACAAACAGAATACATGTATATGTGTCTGACATACTGACATAGCTTTTGGATGCAAACATCTGTGAAAACAGATGAAAACAGAACAAATACAAAATGCAGCAATTTCATAAATGAACATCTGCTCACACAGAGACTGAGGGCTGGGGGGTGGGCTAATAATTAATATGCATACTTTAAATGCTCATCCAATTTAAAATAATAATTTTTAAAAAAAAACGGTTACACCTATAGTATACACGTATTTTAAATTTGCATGACCATACAAACTTCATTACCCATCTACACATACCACTCCATCTAAGCTTTGTATGGAATGTGAGACAGAAGCATATGAAACAACCACCCACAGGAGGTTAAAAAGTAAAATCTATACTGTAACAGAAGCATGCGGAGAGATCAGTGTGTATACTTAGATAAAAATTCAGCTTATAAATTTGCCAGGTAGGCCTGAGTGAAAAAAAAAAATGTTCCAAAAATATCATGTTAGGTCTCCAAGTATGTGCAAAATAACCTATATCAAAAGAATTCACATCAGTTGCACCAGTTTCAAAAAAAGTTTCTATTCTCTCAGAAAAATATACACACAAATCTATAAACTGGTTATCTGGTGAAACCTAAGGGATATACATGTACTTAAGAATGCTGAGGCACCAACAACATCAAACAGAGACAGAAACTCAAAATGAAATGGCATGCTATAGTATTACTATTAGTAAGATTTTTGTACACTATCAAGATACAGGAACACTTGATACAACTTATTAGAACCATACACAAAAAGTAGAGATCAGCAGTCACCCATTAAAATAAACTAGAAAGCTAAGAAATACAGGGTGGGGGGGGAGGAAATGTCCACAGAATGTCGACACACGAAATCAAATGAGAACATTAAAGAAAATGAATTCTGTGCTTGAGAATTGTGCATAAGGTCCCTGTAAGTCTCTAAACGCATAAGTCCGCAGAGGCGAATCTTACAGGAGAAACAAAAAAACTTAATAAATCAAAGTGAAATCATGAATCGCACGTTTAGTTCACATGACAAAAAGTGTAACTTTCATTCATTCCACGGATTTGATATTTATAGAGGATGTAGGGGAAACCCATTCTAGTTTAATAAAGCCAAAAACGTCACAACCCAATTTTCCAGACTTGCACGTGTAGAGACTTACAGGGATGATATATTTTGTAATATTGTGATGGCTTTCATGCACTCATACATGGATATTTCCAGATTGTAAATTTTACTAAGAAACAATAAAAAAATAGGCTGAGCCTATTTACACAACTAGTCTGAGTCACTTGATGGGATACCCTACTGCAGGTGGTTAAATGTGCGAAGAGAACGTAAGATTACGCTTGGGGCGGGGGAGGAGGGAATGGGCGTGACCGGTGGATGAAGGATATGGCAGGTGTGCGGGGGAAGGGAGGAGCTAAGGATGAGAACCTGCATTTTTTTTTTTTGTTCAGTGAATCAACGACCCTATGGCTTGCAGGGTATGGAAGCCCAACGTTTAGCCATCTTGGAAAAGATGTGTTACTCACCATAAAGAATTTTAATGTCTGATTTACTGTGTGAGCCCATGCCTGCTAATAATAACGTGGTGTGACTGTGTAAGTGTGTGCGCGCGTATATGTGTAGCTAGCCGCATATGAAGAAATATGCTCTCTGTGCATTTCAAGATCTAACTCATGGTTAGTTTTTCCATACAACATACATGACTTTTTTCCAGTTTTTTTTTTCTTTTTACTTTGAGGGTTGGGCAAACTCTGCCCAGAGTCTTTACTATGGTGTCATAAGCAGTTTGTGTAGTAAAGCTGTAATTTTTATTCAGCAGTCTCATATCTCCTGAAAAATTATATGGTCTACATGTATATACCAATAATACCACAGACAAAACTCAAAAATTTGCTGCGGAAGGTAACTTTTTTTTCTTCTGTTAAGTAAGGTTGTCTCTATGATTGTCTTCATGACCTTGTCATAAAATGATGGGCTCTTTTGCACAACTCCGTGAACTCTTAATCTTTTAAGTCATTAAAACTGGCACATGTAATAAGAACATTGTCACTGAAGTGCTGCCCGGTGAACTAAAGAACGCTATATTAAAATCAGTTTTAGCATAGCACTAACATCATTCACATACACAAAAAAAGTAACTAAATAAATAGATAAAATAAAAAACATACACCAGGTCATGCATGTGAGTTATGAATCCAAAATTAAAGCATGTCCTCTTAATAGGTAATTTTGTATCTTTTTGTTTCTGAAACTAAAATGAATGAATAAAAGCGAAGTTAGTCTCGGCATTAGTCTTATCTCTCGCCCGCTCGGTCTCAGATCAATATTTTTTGTATAAATGTATATTGTGTGTCGGTGTGACTAGTGTAAGAGAGAAAGATAGAGGCAGACTGTGTGTATGTGTGTCTGTGTTGCGTGTGGGTGAAATGCATTATCCCTACCTGCTGTTGAAAAAAAAACAAACAAAAAAAACTCATAGATTCTTGAAACGAGACATGTTTCGCCATGAGATTGAGATTCACAATTCGGTTCTTTATGTGTTGAGTCCAATGGAAAAGTCACGAGCGCTGTCCCCACGTGTCGGCAAACAAGGAAAATCCTCTCCCCATTTTTATTAACGCCTAGCGCCGTCTTTCCCTGAAGTAAACAATCTGACTTTAAATTACATCATGATTGCTTGCACGCCGCATCGCACAAGGCAGTTGGCCTTTCCCAGTGTTGTATGTAAGTGTTCAAGATAGACCCAGTCGTGTAAATAGCCACTATCTAAAACATAACTTATACATGTATGCAATGACTTGAGCAGAAGCGGCTGATGGCTGGCAGGATAGGCGAAATAAATTTGAGGCAGAATAAGCATTTGGAATACATACATGTACATAGCAGAAACAATGAATATCAATAATTATCAATAAAGAAATAAAATTTTTATGGAATCATATGATGAAGAAAGTCTGGGAATTCAAAACATTTCAAATGCCTTTTCATTTTTAAATTATTATTTTTTTTTTTATGACAACTGCATGAATCAAAACTCAACACAGGGAATTGTGGATATTCACAGATGCTTGCAACTTGAATCTTTTATTTTATCCATCAGTCTGATTATGATGAACCAATCTACTGAATATTGAAATACATGTACATGTACAGTCGAGACCGCTTAAATCGAATTTGCCGGGTGGTTCGATTTATGAGAGTTCGTCTTCCAGTTTTTTAAATAAGGGAAACAACTCTTGAATGACCTATGGGGCAAAAAAAGAAGAGGCAGCTACTGCTTTTTCCACATGTTCCCGATCGTTTAATATTGTCGTCAGTGTATTTGGGGGAACACTATATTTTTCAGCTAAGGCCTTCTTGGACATCGCACCTCTGTCTATTTTCTGCAGCATTTTCATTTTCGACTCAATGGAAAGAGCTGTCTTCTTTCTCTTCAATGGGTTAGAGAAGCCATTACGTAGATCTAGTCTATAAAATAAAGCTAGTCAACCGCAGGTGAAATGCGAGCATGATGACTAGACCTATACCGCCATGGTGCTAGAATTAAGTAGACGGTGATTGTAACACCGGCACAACGCCTTATAGGGTTGTCTTCACACAAAGTATCGTAATAGTACCGTACATGCACGGGTTTGACCGTGTCTACCTGTACTATAAGGCTCGGCTGGATTATCGATCGATTGCTCAGCATCGCCGCTCCTCATACATTGTCTCTCTCCTCCCCCACCTCCCCCTCCCACAACACATGGGTCCACTTAAACACCGTGGCATGGGGCACAATCACAATTCATTTTTTCATTTATTCGGCTCCGTCTCTACAAAGAGGTTGAAGGTCATGACACGCCATCTTTCTCGGTCTAGTGCAATCTCGCAGCACTCATTC
>JBCEWB010113197.1:0-11748 GCA_039654565.1 Peronia peronii
ATCTATCTATCTATCTATCTGTCTATCTATCTATCTATCTATCTATCTATCTATCTATCTATCTATCTATCTATCTCTTCTACCTCATCCCACAACTACTTCTTCCACAGCTTCACAAGGCTCCATTTTACCTCTTTTCGTTCTTCTTACTATCATTTTATAATTTTGTTTGTTTTAGTTGCTTCTCAGATTTCACCTTCTGTGCATTCGTTTGCATGTCTTCTGCCACATCTTTCCTTGTCTTCTCTATCCGTCTTTCTTGATTTATTTTGATTTATGTCTTGAAGTTTGTTAACCTCTTGTCATTCTGATGCTCATCTTACCGCGTTTTTTGCTTGATTGTTTGTTTGCTTGTTTTTGCCTATTATATCTTCTGTTTCATTCCTCATTTCTTCATTGTTATTTGTATTACTTTTTTGTCCGCGTGTAATTTGTTTATTTCTCTCTTTTATTCTCTCTCTCTCTTATTCTTTCTCTCTCTCACTCTCGTTCTCTCCCCAGTTCCTGTTTCTCTCTCCTTTACGTCTCTTATGCTGACACTCGTTCTCTCTCCGCCATTTTCTCTCCTTCTCTCTTTCTGTCTCTCTCTGTCTTTGTCTTCCGGTCTTTGTATTTCTCTTGTTTTCCTTTGGGTCTCTACCTGACACAGACTGCCATTGTCTCCTCTCTCTCTTTCCATTCTATGCTCATTCTCCCTCCACGTTGCCATTTCTCTCTTCTTTATCCTTCCTACTACTGCTAACTCTCGGTCTCTTATACCCCCCCCCCCCTCACTCTCTCTTACCCTTTTTGTCCGTCTTTTTTCGCCATCCCATCCCTCTTTTCTTCTTTTTTTTTTTTACCTGATGCGGACTGTCATGGTATCTCTATCACTTTGTCTCTCTCTCTCCTTTTCTCTTTCCCGTTCTTTTCCTCTTTCTTCTCGTTTCCCTATCAGATGTAGGATCATTGACTCTCATTTATTCTCTTCCTTTCTTTCCTCCATCTTGGTTCTCTTTGTCTCTTGCTTTGTCCGCTATCTTTTTTTCCCTCTTCCAATTGGTGGGTCTCCTTTTTTTTTTCTCCTCTCATTTTGCTCACGTATTTCTTTCTCTCTCCCATAGTCTAATCGTTTTTGTTGGTCTCACTCCATGCCATTCTATTTCCCCATCATTATCTATCACTCAATCACTCTATCACTCTATCATTCTGACTCTTGTGCTTTATGTCTGTCCTCCAATTTCACCCTTACTCTCATTTACTCTCAATTCCTACATGAAATCTGAGCTAGCAGTGCAACTCTCTGCTTCGATTCCTCTCCCAAAATTTCCTCGTGGTTTTGTTTGCTTGTTTGTTTGTCAGTTTTGTTTCGTTTGTCTGTTCCCTTCTTTCCTCCTTTTCTGTTTGAATCATAGCAACGGGAGCCGGCTAATTGTGGCACATGTTTAAAAAAAAAAAAAAGACAAAACCATACACCCCACGAATCTGGTAACCGAATACTCTGGGATATAAGAACATGGACACGCGCCCAGAAATATCACCCTGGAAATGCTCGCTTTTGTCCGCCATGACCCGCTCTCTTGCAAAACACGATCTCGCAGATTAGGGTAACCCGTCAAAGACATCATTCAGCCATCAGAGAAAGGCGAGAAAAACGCTCTGCCGTAGAGGTTGACATGGCTTTTGGACGAGGCCTTTACGTTCGTAACGCCTAACCCAAACTTACAGCCCTGAGATTCTGATCCAGAATCACCTCGAGGGCTCCGTTTACTTGCCAGTGGAATATCCGTTGGAGCATCAAATAAACATGAACCCCTCTAGGCTCCGTTTTGTTTATCTCAACTAGAAAACAAACTAGTCAACGAAATGATGGAGAAGCTGCAGAAAACCATTTACACCGACTTGAGACAGGGAGAAGACAGTTCTTCGCCATAGGTGATGAAACTGGCGCTGTTGGTGGCATATACATTCCCACCCGTCATTCCAGGAGAAAGACGCTATTAACTACAAGTATAATCGTGTTTTTGTTTGGAGTGACCAATTCAAAGAATGACACGTCTTATAGATGCATAGTTACCCTCTCGTCAACCTTGCCGTTTCAAGTTCCGTGGAAGGATTTAAAGACAGCTGGACCATTTCCTCCGCAGAAGAATCAAAACTGTGTTCTCTCATAACATGTGGTGAAAGTTTGGTATACATGGTAAGTTTTTTTTTTCCAAACTGTGATGAATATTAGTAAACAGTGTGGATTTGTTCTATGTATTTCGATTGCAGGAAATAATGTTACTGGGCGTCTTATTCTCAAAGAATGCGACAACTGGTAGTTCGTGTGGGAATGAATACATTGCATACTATTTCGTCCGACTGCTGAGGATGGATAACTATGTACTTTATTGTGCCAGATATTATATAAATGCGAATACATCCTGTTATTACCAAATCAAGGATTTCCGACTTTCCAATGTCAAACAGGAAAGAATTGCCGTTGAAAGTACTGGTTAATCTATCTCAGGCTATGGTAACTAGGAACAAAATTAGCCGTCTTTCTGTGGTATTTAGTGGATTTCGAGTGATCAATCTAGAGGAAAGTATTATTGTCTTGCTTATAGCTATTTCGTATATCTACCAGGGAAACACCAACACTTTTTACTACATTCAACAATGGAAAAAAGGAAAAAAGAGCAGAAAACACATCCACAAAAACTGAAGTCCTTAATTAACAAGTCTTACGCCATATTTTCTTTCAAAATAAGTCAGTAAGCTATAATAATACGCTATCAATGATAAGCTAATAGTAAGCTATTGTTAATAGTGTTAACTCCCGCTTATTTGACGTTTCGTAGCCGCTGTGTTATGAACATTATAGGTCGAATTTTTCCGTACTCAGATATTGTGAACACGCTAGAAGTAATGGGACATAGAAAGAGAGAAGACGAACTAAATGTCCCTGAGTCTTCGATCTTTGATGGGATAGGACATTGCTTTTAGATCGAGCAAAAATCACTTTATTGTCGCCGCTTTTTTTTTCTTTCATAAGCCGTTTCATTTTCCGCAAAGAGTTTGTTGTTGTTCAGCATCGTTAAGAAATGTTTAGTTCGTTGGAGTAGTCTGAAAATACCATTTTAGTGAAGGAAAAAAAAGACAAGAAGTTAACACACACACACACACGCACACACACACATACACACATACACACACACACACACACGCACACACAAGACCTCTGCACATTGACTTGGATGCAGCATGAACGTGTCACTAGATCATCCACAAGACAAACAAAAGTTAAAAAGTGACACCCGCATTCTGCTAAGTCTCAGAAAGGGTAAAACTCATTTTATTCATGCTGAATTGAACGCTTGGGACGACAAACAGATCAAATACTCCCTAGTGTAAATAATACCATGTGAACAATACAACACATTGAGGAAATAAAATAAAATTCTAACAAAAACAAAAAGACAGAGGTTTGGACGGAATATTATTAGATTAGCAAACAAAAGCAAGGTTTTCCCCAAGGGGTGATAACTATTTTCAAACTTGGTTTAAAAAATGCATTGTTGTTCCCTTGTGTCAAGTGTTGTTCTTTGTGTTCACCAGTCAGACTTGACAAAGTCTGGCTTCCTACCGCTGTTTTTTTGTATGCCATGTGAGTTGTCTTTTGACTTGATCCTCAGGGATTGTTCCGGATAGGCTGATTGAGGTAATGGATAGGCGGAGGAATTTCAGTTTGTGATGATTTCCTAACAATTCGTGTAACTGGTCGCCGATGGAAGGCTTTTGTGATGTCGTCATTATGTGATCATAACTGTGAGTTTGGCATATTATAGCAGTTATAACGTCATTTGGTTCTCTTTGCATAGAAAGATGTTTCACCGGACAAACCATGGAATTGCTTATTATTGGGGCTGTTCCTGCACATAATTACATTGCGTTTGATCCCTTGTTTCAATGTTATCCTCATTATTATAATCATTTTGCATAAAAGTTTACATATCAAGACAAAACACCTAAACTGTCAATTAGCTTTATAATTAAAAAACAACAACAAAGCAATGAATTGTTATGCTGTTTCCGAAAATAATATATTATTTTATAAACGCATCATTATAATAATAATAATAATTATTATAATTATTATTATTTTTCTTCCAATTAAGTCTTCTTTATGGTATCATCATTACCACTTCCACCATCATTTCAATTCGTATTACTCATGAAATATCAAAACAAAGCCGATAGCCGGTAATTAACTTAGTGTACTAATGAAAACAACAACAACAACAAAAAAAGACAACAAAACTAAAAAATGAATACGTATTTCTGTAATAATATGAGCAAAAAAAAAAATACAGCGAGAGCACTCAGGTTTGGGGCCTTGCCATCATCAACATCATTATCACCCTCCTCATCATTATTGGAGTGTCACAAAAGATCACACAATTATCACTATCATCATCATTTTATATAAATGTCTTAATTTTTAAGACATCCACTGCCAGCTGATATTTAACTAAATAGAATTTAAAAAAAAAAAGAAAAAAGAAACGTGACAATCTAGAGAATTAATAAGTTCGTTGAAAATTAACTAAGTTGATGGACAAACAAATACAATATAAAATGTAAATAGATCACTGCTGTTATATGAGAGAAAATCATTTCAGCCATTTTTTTCACTCACTTAAGTTACGTGGCTTCGTCAAGTACAAGAGGCATATTTATGTCAAGCATTCTAAAGAAGGGGGGAAAACACTTTTGTTCTCGATATTTGAAACATGTGAAGCAAAAAGTTACGAAAAGATTATCACGATGAGAAATAACTATGTTTATCACATCATGAATATTTCACAATTTTCTGTTGCTCACTGTTCAAACAACAAGAGAAAAGGTGATTTTTTTCCCCCTTCTATACAATGTTTGTCTTATATCTCTTGTCCTTGGGGAGATGGAAGTAATTTGGCTGACGGTCAAAATAATAATAATAATAGAGAGTATTTATACAGCGTTTATCCCCGTCCAGCACAGGCTCTAAGCGCTTTACAATCTATTACTACCCCGATAGACCCAAAGAGGACATTCATAAACGTTCTCAGCTTCCTAGGAAGCATTCAAGGCGGCTGCTTGTTAGGCGCTCAAATCCTTATCAATCTAACAATATCAGTGACTGTCTATAGTCGGATACCCATTCAAATCTGGGTCGAGTCAGGAAATTTGTGTAAATTGTCTTTCCCAAGGACAAAATGTCGGATCCAGTCAGGATTCGAACCCGGAACTCTTTAGATCCCGAGTCCGACGGCCCAACCGCTGGGCCACCGACACCACATGACTCATTATGTTTGGCTTATTGAACAGGATAAGGTTTCCAGGTTTCAGTATTTTGCTTGGAACAGTACACTGTGTGAAGAAATAGAATTTAACAATTAAGATTTAAAGTGTGAAATCGAATTGTTGGCTGGTTATCTAGTCGATCCTCTTTATTCTTGTGGTCTATAGGGGCCTATAACTTTGAAGATTTATCTTTCAAGGTAGCATCTCCAAATCTTCTGTTTATCTTTACTTTGAAATAATTATCACCAGCATCATCATCTTTAATGTCAATTTATAGTAATGTCTTAACATTTAAGACATGGACACTCGACTGATAACTAACTTAATACATTAACAGAAAGAAGTACCGATAAGTCAAAATTGAATACATTAATGTAACTGCCCAAAGTTTCTAACCTTGTTGGTTTTTCATCGAGGCAGTCATCTTCAGTGTCATCATCATCTTTTGCAGCATATTATGTTGTGGCTGTACTTGCTGTCCATACTGCACAATCTGCGGCCCTTTTTAAAAAAAGAATGAAACTTTGAGCCATCAACTAATCTTCCATCTTTCTGGTCTGTTTCCCTACGCGCCTCTTGAAGCTGTTTGTTGTTGTTGTTGTTGTTGTTGTTGTTGTGTATCATGTATATAACCTTTCAACCCTAAGAAGGTAAGGTTATCTAGCCTGTAAATGCGTGTCCAATCTTAGTGAGAAGAATTTTTGTAAACAGATAACTCCTCATTCGATTTTTAACTTCCAAGATTTTTAACGTGCTTGGCATAAACACGAGACCTCTGAAAAAATATTCTTTCTATCCGAGAAGACTAGATGTCGGGATTCCCTAGCCAAGAATCCAGGGGATTGCTGTTACTTTTTAAAAAATGCAAATTCTAATTTTCTAATCTTTCCTTTCCCCCTGTAGGAATCGAATTTCGAACCCACGACGTAAGCTTTTTGCTGTGGATCAAACGTCTAACCCCCTCAGCCCCAGCGACCCCATCTCACCGGCTGGTTGTTATAAACAAGCCCTCAGCTTTTTGTTTTCATCCTTTCAGTGTTAAATAAACACCCTCAAACGCTGCTTTCACGTATGGCTATAATCACTTGAACATGCTCGGTTGACGGAGTAAGACATTCCAGAACGAATCGATTTTGGATTTTTCTTCATTATTCATTTAAATTGTTGGATAGGAGATGTGAATTTGTGAAGAGTGATCGAATTGTTTTAGGTTAGATCACATTTGATTTCAGAAAACCAAATTCAATGAAGTCCATTGTCAGACTCTGCTGTGCTCTGATTCTAAAGGAGATAGACCAGTTCAACATGAGAAATTGCGTGACGCCTGTCGGGTGTTGCAAGTCAAACCGCTTTCATGGCCTTTTGCTTCTATCCGGTCCATTGCTTCGGAACAAAGGCTAAAGAGACAGGTCTTCATTAAGTTTTATACGAAAAAAAGACTATAACACAGAATTTTCCTACAGGACAGATCCACGCTTTGGTGAATCTCCACCGAAGGATGAAATGGAATCCTGTTCCGAATTGCTGTTTCCAGAAGAGAAGGAGTTTGCCGAAGAATGACCGCAAGTAAAACAGAACAAAATACCGTGCTTGCCAGTGTTTTTAATGTTCATGCAAGGATGGATCAGACCGACGATTACGTTAACTGCTTTCCAGTTTTCCCTTTCGTAAAAAGTGACGATCATGATAGATATAGGTTTTGCATCCGATTTTTATTAGAATTTCTAGTCAGAAAATCCTGGCAGAACTTCGATCACGCATGACCTTCGATCCACTTTACACATTGTCCTTCATACAGGGGTGCCTGCCGAGGTTGTGGAATTAAGTTAGTGAGCATTTGGGGCTTTGATAACGGAGGATAGGTCGATAAAAAAAGGGGCGGCTCATGAAGAGAGAGAGAAAGAGAGAGAGAGAGAGAGAGAAAGGGGTGGGGGTGGGGGTTGAAATCTAAAGCTTAGTATTTTGCAAACAGATGTAATATGGCACGTTCTTTAAATTGACTTCTATTAGTCTGAATCCCACCGCAACCCCCCCCCCCTCCCCCCCCCCTTTTTTTTTTTGACCCTGCAGTTGGTTTTGACGAGATTTGAAGCTCGTGTCCTGGGGCCTATAATGATAATTGTTTAACTGTTAATTTCTCCGAGGAATAATGAATCGGTCTGCAGTGCTGTCTCATATGCTTTGCCTACAAATAGTATCTTGCGCTAACAAACTTCCCGCTGGCCCAAGGATGCTTGCATTGTTCATTGTATGATGTGAGTGATCTGGTATCTTCGATCACAATAAACGAATTTCTGATTCACAAATGTCTTTAGGCCAGCGTTCTTGAAACATTTTCTGAGAACGCTATTGGAACTTCCACTCCTCTCTCCCTTTTTCCAAATCTTACCACCTCCGCACACACCCGCCCCTCCCCTTCCCCAAAATGACACGTGGAACCGCCCCAGACCATCATTATATTTCCTAGTCCCCAAGGATAAGATAAAGACTGACCCGGTCTATGGAATTATTTTCGTTTATATGTGCAAACGGGACCAGACAGCGGCTTGGAATGTGGGAGAGATCGACGAGCAGATCGATGAATGACGCGACAGACAGTTATGGCGCTCACACATGCACGCGTTGGGGGTTAGACTAGAGCTGGCCAGTGTATCAATGCTGACGACCGCAATTTCTAAAGATATTTCTGACCAAAGTAAGAGACAGTCCATTTGGTCTTGTGGAGTTGAGTAAATGACCTTAGAACAACAGATTACTGGGAAGGTATAATATATTATAAAGAAACTGCCGAGTCGATAAAATTATAACATCTTTTTAACGTTTGTAATTGTTTCTTTGCGAAAGTATTTTTCTCCTTTTGTTACCTTCTCAGTCATTCCATGAGGTAACAGAAATTGATTAGTTACTCTATTTACTCACGTTTTGGGGGAGGGGGAGTGGGAGGGGGGGGAGGGAAGAGAATTAATTATTGAGACTCAAATGGCAACATAAGTGTTAACAATAGTTTAGTGAAGCTGAAGGAATATTCCTTGAACGTTTCAATAGTGTTATGAGAATTACGATTTGATCAGAGATTTCATTCATTTAGAAGGGGGAGGGAGGAGGGAGGGAGGATCGTTGTGGACGGCCGTGCTGAAAACTGTTTGAAATAGCTAAGTTTAGCCATCATCACCAAATTCGGCATGGTCAGATCAGAAAGAAACAACTGAAATAAAGGCAATTTATTCATGGTTTCCTGGCTGCGAACTTGGAATTAATGATATGAATAGATCTCACCGTTTTGGGGTCTGCTTGTTTGAACTTTTGCATAACTTAATCTTTAATTCAGTGCCTGAAAACCATCAACAGAAAATAGATCAGAGGCAAACAACAAATGCAGATTGCTTGTTTAGATTTTTGGTCATAAAGAGAAAATCATGAATTGATCATAAATTTCACTCTTAAGTTTCAAATGCTCCTAAAACTTGAAAAGATGTTAGAAATTCCCTCTGATGAATTTTTTTGTTTTGATTTTGTTTTTTGTTTTTGTTTGTTCTTACGCTTTGCTTTCGTGCAAAAGTTGTGGTAACTATTTCAGAAAATAAAAAGAAAACAAGAAAAAAGAAATAGAAACAAGCATGGTACAACAACAACAACAAACAACAACAACAACAACAACAACAGCAACAACAACAACAACAACAACAACAATAACAAGAGAAATCACAAATTTAGATTTGTCAGAGAAAAAAGACGACAGAACAAGCCGAGCCACCGAGGAAGGATTCAGTTATGCGTTGATAACAAATACTAGGTTCAGGTGCGATGAGGGTACACAGTACTATCCTACGATAACCTCAGACAGGTGTTGCGTAACCCCACACTCTCAACCATCAACGTTATCAAATTGCCCAACGGTTATCGGGGGAACTTAGTGTAAACTTTGGAAGTCCCAACGGTGTGCAATACTGCCATTTCTGTGCCCTGCCGTTATGCTTCAGTGTATTATTTTACAGGATCAAAAGTCAGAGACTACGAGTTCGCTGTCTTTTTTTTCTAGTGTTATGGGTTTGATTTTCATCAGTCAGTCTGTCGATCTGTGCGTTTCTCAGTCAGTCAATTGGTAAATCACTCTCTCACTCATTGTCTCCCCTTCCTCCCTCACTCACTCGCTTACTCACTCACTCATTCACTCATTCACGCATTCACTCACTTATTCACTCACTCACTCACTGATTCACTCACTCACTCGTTCACTCACTCACTCACTCACTCACTCACTCAATCACTCACTCACTTTCTCACTCATTGTCTCCCTCCCTCACTCATTCTCCGTCAATGTCTTCCTTCCTCCCTCCCTCCTTCCCTCACTCACTCACTCACTCACTCACTCTCACTCACTCACTCACTCACTCACTCACTCACTCACTCACTCACTCACTCACTCACTCACTCACTCACTCACTCAATCAATCAATCAATCAATCAATCACTTTCTCACACATTGCCTCCCTTCCTCCCTCATCACTCGCTCACTCATTATCTCCTCATTCACTCACTCACTTACTCACTTTCTCACTCGTCGTCTCCCTCCCTCCCTCACTCTCTCACTCATTGACGTTGCCTTTGTGGCTCTTAGAATTAATGGAAAGTAAGGGTCTCTAGTGTGTATAGAAGAAAATCTCATGATTTCATGTTTGTTATATGGTCTTGAAGCACAGGACAAACTCAGGTAGTTACTTGCAATGATTCCCTGGGACAAATCCAGGTAGTTGCTCATTATCCTTTGCTCTGTTGATTGGTTCCCATAAGACAGAGGCTGAGCCCTCCCAATCAGATGGCCCACTTATTAACCCAGACTAAGATAAGTCTACTTTCGTGATACAACATTAAAGTGGGATTCACTCTTTCTTAAATAAGAGATTTCTTAAAGATCTCGGTGCTTTGTGTTTGAGCACAATAACATGATTTCCCCACATGGTGAAATAGCAGAGATTAACTTTGTTACATAATCTTAGATGAAAAATGAGGACAGAGGAAAAAGAAGACAGACAGCAAGAGAGAGAGAGAGAGAGAGAGAGAGAGAGATGGAAAGAAAGGGTAGCCATAGACTCAGATGTAAACAGACAGATAAACAGACAAACAGATCTAGAGAATACACAAGTAATTGGGAGGGGAGGGGAGGGGGACATAAACTATATTTAAGAAATCTTTTTGATGAAACAAAACAAAACAAATACACACACATACATACCCACATACTCACACGAAATCCACAACAGCAACCCATAGCAACACCAAAATAATAACAGAGTATTGAAAAATTTCCTCCTCAGGGACACGGTGTCGACTAGTTCGACTTGAAAAGCCGGCCTTTAAAATACGAGCAGCCAGCGTGATAGGATTACGCTCAAGTTAAACAAATTTAAATGAATATCCCATTCTTTGCCACCAAAAGCCAGTCTTGCAGATCAGAAAGAACTCATTTGGAATTTGGCTTTGCCTGTCTGTGGGCCTGGCTAAAGTGACACTGAAATTGTTTCTTTGTAGTCTTTGGGCGGAATTCGGAAATGATTTTTTTTTTTTTTTTTTGTGAATGATTGAAACAGCCATGAGTCTCGTGAGTGAAATGAAAAGCAATGAAGCGTTTGATGAGCCACAGAATTGGATCACTCACCAGACTTACTAACAGTGTAACATCCCTCAACAAAATGCCTTTTTCGTTCACACTTTTTAAATAGTTCATGTTCGACTAAGCACAAATCTGGAAATCCCCGGCGGAGTCTGTGCTTGTACCGCCTGCTAAAAGTTATGCATCACCACGAAACCCCACAACAATAGTAGAACAAAAGATTTCGGGAAAAATTCGACCCAGTACGTCAGACGTCTTTCTACGTCATCAGATCATTAACACTACTCACTACCAGTATTATTTGGGGGGCATCTAGGTTCAGTAGGTTCACAGCGAAGAGTTTTACATTTCCTACCCACCGTAACAGGGCCAAACCGAAAAGTGAAACAAACTTGTGAATAGTTTGGTGTGTTTGTAAATGAAAGTGTAGAAGTAAATCAAAACTACTTGAATCAGTGGAACCAGTCTTTTGACAAAGTACGTTGGAATAGGACCTGTACTTTTTAAGCAGCTTTTTGTCTGTATTTGAACAATCCAGATAAATGGGAACAACTTTTAAATTCAATTCTTTCCAGAGATTGAGATTCAATTACATTGAACACGACAGACTGCAGATCGGGCAGTGGTTCTGGAAACTTGCTCACACACTGTCTGACGCAAAAAGAAAAAAAAATGTGGATATCATGAAATCTTTACTGTTTCTTTTTTCTCTGTATTTCATATTTCTGACCCCACTCACTCATTCATTTACTAACACACTCACTCGCTCATACATTCATTCACTCATTCATCCATATGCATACATATGCCAACTCAGTCACTCACACTCA